>BQNB010179006.1:0-12816 GCA_026074375.1 Tanacetum coccineum
CAAAAAGGACTTTTAGTGACATTTACGGCATAATCCCTTTGAAGAGGTTACAGGGTAACATGATGAGTCATGATTACGCTGTAAAATGTACACGTCAAATGATGTTGTGGATGCTTAGTCACCATTACGACGTAATCGTTCCATTTGATTACGCCGTAACACTAATTTTGCTTATGTTATGAAAAGTCTATGTCAGCGAGGTTACAACGTAACTACACTCTTTCATTACGCCGTAACCAACTCGAAGTCTATATAAAGAACGAATTCTGGCTAAATTGAGATATCTCCATTCCCAGAGCTCACACAAGGGTTTGGAGAAAACCCACTTTTCATTAGCAAGGCTAGAGAAACAAAGGAAATATCGTTCAACTGGATCTAGTAATACGGACCAAGTAAATCTAGAGTCTGGGATAGCTCTCCATATAGTAATTTATACATCTAGAATCATAAGATCACAAAATATTGTCCTTCTAAATCTGTGTCTAGGATACGCTTCGGGCTTAACTAGTTAATTGGATATTGCCAATGGTTTATTGATCATGTTGACTAGCAGGTGAATCCAGATAATTCAACAAATAACGTTCTGATTCCATTGGATAGTTGGACAAATAGACTACTAGTGTATAAATTGCCATTAAGCGGTAAGTGGGTAAAGTCTCTATGTGCTAGGGTTTACAAGATCACCATTTCTTTAATCCCTAAGATAGATTATAATCAGCAAATAAGGATGCTTTATGCGGATGCTTTAATTGTGACAGAATTAATGTGTCTAGGTCTTAGGATGATGTAACGCCTAAGTCTTAAGAATGATATACCGCCTCGAGAGAAGAAATCATTGCACTAAATAAACAAACCAACTTTCTAATCGGATTAATAATGGTTAATACAGTTTTCTTATATTTGGCTCGACCGCTCTTTTATCTTTTGTTTGTTTGCTTGCGTGGGTTAAAGTGCCTTGAATTGATTGTAGTCACCAACCAAACTGTGTCAGTCTCTCAGGCGAAAACCCCCCATTTTCCCGTTAGAATTAGGATTAGGACTGACATAGGTTTAGAATATGATAGAATTAACATAGATTAGATAACCAATATATTACTTAAATTGATAGATTTAACATCGCTTCAAGTGTTTGAAACCCTACTTACCACGAAAGTACTACCGATCGGGTACACTGCCCGTTAAAGTGTTTTTTTGGTTTAGTCGACAAAATATAAATTTAAAACTTGAATCAATAAAATATATACACCACACAACGACACATCAGGAGTGGTGACCAGAGCTCACCATTCACCTCATCGTCACATTGTCTTTCTCTCTCCTCTCACTTCTCTTCACTCGCTCTCATCATTCAAGTATTTTGGTCACTACTCCTCACCTTTTATACCTATTTTTTTTATTTAAATACCTTTATTCATAAACTTAAAACGTAAATATTAACATAAACGTACGAAATTAAGAACTTTTATTGAAACAGACTAAATTCCATTAATTCTAATAAATACAACTTTTATTCATAAATTAAAAATGTTACATAGATAATTAAAAACATAGCGAAACGAAATAAAGTATAACTACAACATTGATTCGAGCTTTTACATTGCTCTGTAATTGTTAAGAATTCCTTGCCTTCACCAGGCAAAGCTTCGAGCAATTCGTTCCTAGCCGCCACCAAGTTGTTTGTGTTTCTCATATCGGCTCCAGTCGTCCTTTGAAGAGTATGCAAACCGTAGTTGATAAGGGGATGATTTGGCAGCGAACCCACCCTCGTCATTTCAGGACCATGGCTACGCATTTGATCAAGATAGCGAGTCAACATGTCCAACAAACTGTTCGCCAATGCGACCTCAGCTTTAAAATCTTCTCGTAGTCGCCTAAGGATACTTAGTCTCACATCATTTGGTTCATAATCCATAGTGTCCGATGTGTGAAAAAATGAATGATAGTTGAGAGAGTTTAAAAGAAGGTGTGTGAAAAATGAATGATGGTAAAGAGGTATTTATAGAGGGTAAGAGGTTTTATGGTACATAGTTGAGAGAGTTTAAACGGTATCAAAATCTATTTCGATAACGAGGAATGAAATATATGTTGTTGGAGAAGAATATGAAAAAATGTGTATAAAAATGTTCGTCAGTGCGACCTCAGCTTCAAGTTCTTCCCGTAGTCGCCTAAGGATACTTAGTCTCACATCATTTGGTTCAGTAGCCATAGTGTCCGTTGTGTGAAAAAAATGAATGATAGTTGAGAGTTTAAAAGAAGGTGTGTGAAAAAATGAATAATGGTAAAGAGGTATTTATAGAGAGTAAGAGGTTTTACGGTACATAGTTGAGAGAGTTTAAACGGTATCGAAATCCATTTTGAATTTTTGATAATGATGAATGTAATATATGTTGTTTGTATAAAAATATGAAAAGATGTCTATATAAATAGTGAAGTTTATAGGTACTTATAATTGAAAAATGAGGTAGTGTAAAATTTAATTCTATTTTATAAAACCCAATGAAAACCAAATAAGGGGGCCCACAAAAATTACACACTCATGCATGGTGAGCCAGTCACCATTCGAGCTTCTTTTTTCCATAACTCATGCGTGACTTTGGTTTGTGTATTTGGGGGTTCGCCCGTGAGTGGCCTCTCACGGAGTGAGGCTCACGCCTACTCCCACAAGTTTAAGAATTGCTCGGAGATACTATTGAACAAGTATATTTGATTGACGCGTTTAAAAAAAGTAAGAATACTAATTGCTTGTTTCCAAACAAGTATTTTGTGTAAAACACTAATCACCAGTTGTTTTAAAATACTCCTAAACAATTGATACCAAACATATCCTTAACATTTAAGATATTATAATCATACACATTTGTCAAGTTATACGACGTCGTTTTTTTGCCTTTTGTTACTGTTCAACTTAAGCATTGCTCATGCTCCAACCCAATGACTTTAATCCAATCCCAGTTTCATTGTTGGACATTTTGTTGGACGCCAAGTTTGAATGAGGGAAGGGACTAAATGGACAAAACATATGTTCAACGTTTTCCAAGAGTTACGTATCAAACATGAAAGCAATCCATTTGTGGAGAGCCATACCACATAACAGATTGATAAATTGGGTCGTTAACTATAATAATATGAATTACTATATATACTACTAACGGCTTGAAAGGTCGCCGTTTTGTGCCACAAGCTACAGTAGTTTTTTTGGTTCCCGGTTTCGGCCGGCCTATTTGGTTTTTTTTTATCGTGAGTATAATAACGTGAAACATACAAGTAGACAATATAAAAAAAATGTCCACAAAAAATAAAGGAAAAAAAATTACAAATCGTACTATCAACTTTTAACTATTTACGATACTTATCAAATATATAATACATAATTAATATGTATACTAAAAATGGCATTAAACAGTGTCGTTTTACTCCACCGAAAACCATAAGCACAAATACATAACACATATCAACCGAAATCCCATAAAATTATATTAAAAAAAACTCATATAGCAAAAAAAACAAAGTTTTAAACATGAGCTTCAACACATAAGCACATATAAGAAAAAAAACAAACTATAAAACATGAGGCCGAAAAAATAAATCCGCACAAAATACAACCAAACATCCAAGTAAACCGACTTAAAACACACGTTAAATACCGTAAAAAAAACACCAACACCTAACCCGCATAAGACACATTCTTACACCTTAATGATTCCGAAAATATTCAAAATAAACCGCCCTATACTTACCAAAAAGAAAAGGCCAAACAAAAAATTAACGCCCCACAACAACGCGCGAACAATCACGCTGTGCACACAAAGGGTCTCGACTTCTCGGCTCCTTTTATTAAAACAGAACAAAGGTACTTAAAAGTTAAAATAATGACTGGTGTTGGGCTCATAAGAGCTGGGCCTGCTCATGTTGCTAGAAAATAGGGATCCAATAACCAAAATTTACAGTATCAAAGTTCCTACTAAAAAAATCTGAATATCTCTGATTATAATTAGCATATATACTAAAATGCGTGCTACAGTAGCTATAGTAGCGGCCCAAAAAATGTTCTGTTTTCTTCGATCCAGCCCATTTTATTAGTATTGTTTATCGTCCCACTTTGTAACAAGGCATTTTTTAACCGATAGTATGTGCCTGATCATTCTCGAGACAATAACACACATCAAATAAACCATCAAACCTCATATCTGTTGGGTTGAGTAATTTTGGATCAAGATTGTGATGTTCTTATAAGCCAAGTGATGAACCTACCGGGAAACAAAGCTTGGATTCAATGTTCAAATTAATGGTGTGTTGTACATGCTAATTGTTTGAATTAGGGCCATTTGGGTGATTTTTATTTTCTAGTTTTGTGTGTTTGCATATGCTTTAGATGTGTTTGGCAGCTACTGCATCTAATAGTTAACAAGGTAAATTTTTTTCCTTTTATATGTGTCTTTATGTAGTTTTGTTTATCATTTGTTATTTTGAGCTGCAACTATATTAAATTGTGTTTACTATAAAGAAGATGATAATGTGCCAATTAGGGTTAACACTTATTGGTAGGATCTAATCAACAAGTTGTTGTTGAAGAGATAATGAAAGAGAAGCAAAAGTTTAGCTTTAGGTAATTTATGGTGAGCGGCAGATATCCGTGAGGTGACTTTCAGAGATAATACTTACGTAGTATATAATTGTTCTTTGTTTCATGCGTGTTTGTTAACGTGGTATCCTTCTATGCTGACAAAAGGCACGACCGTGTGTAATTATGGCATTAACTATTCACTGTTTACTGAAATAGTGCTCTCTACAATCGAAGTAGAGAAACTGAATATTGAGCCTAAGAGTGTGCGAAAATGATCATTATGTGTGCCGAAACCCAAAAAAGATAAATTTACTCAGAAATAGATTAGGTATGACTATTACGCTCGCAACTGAATATTGCTTAACTTTGTATGTTTGGCATTCAATTTTCAGAAGTAGATAGCGACATAGTACCATTAAACTTTGTTGTAGACGGTACCTAAATATGAGTTTGGTTTTTCCATATAGGGGAAAGGCTGTTTTGGGAGAAGGAACGAGCAATTATGGAAATGATGTATGTCACATGTACTCTCCGCCATGTCTCTGAAAGGTAGCGTTGCTCTGAAACAGCAGCAGGTAATCCCTCGCCTTTTGTTTTCGTAATTTAGCTGAGTTCTTCCGTTAATTGTTACACTTTAGATTATTGTTGTATTCTAATTAGTTTTAGTGCATTTTCCTGTGCATGTATAATTTGGTTTTCTTTTTTGAAATTAGTCTACATGAGAATGCAACTTCTCATTGGTCGAATCATTCAGAGATGAAGCAAAGATGACAGAGACGGCCGCACATCCATAACTGATTACGTGAATGAAACCAGGTAGATATCATTATGTTATCCGAACTGAAATTAATAATTTATATTAAATATATTATGATTTGAACATAATATATGTGCAGATACTAATATGTGCGTACTGATATCTATTTATGAAAGCACATGTATAACTTTCATAGAGTATCTGACTTATGTGTGTACCCATTATTAATGTACGAACTCTATGAAAATTAATACTCTAATTTAAGAAGCTGCTAATTCTCATGAAACAAATAATCGTTATGCTGCAGTTAGATAAATACCTTTTTTCTACTCACTTACATCAGAAAGCCATTGCTGCAGTGGCTTATAATGTGGTGTTGTCAAAAGTTTTGGGACTCTTTTGCAAGCGTTGAATCTGGCAGCTCAGTTGGCTCTTTAACATTTGCAAACCACATCTGGACGTTCAAACATTGCAGTAAATCTCGACGTTTGAACATTGCAGCAAAATAAATGTTTGCTGTCATGAACATGTCATTACCGCATGCACAATAAAGAAGGTAGTGCTGGGTCAGCTTTGGCAATGGTAACGCAAGGTTATGCTTTAGTTTCCCATGGTGATGATAGGAACCCATACGTAAGTTATTTTTAATGTGTCTTATTTTAAGCCAATTCTTAAACGTGTTTAAAACCCATTAGAGATAAAAAAAGTTACCTGAATTTAACCTTAGAATAAATATGGGTAAAAAAAATTGAGCTATATTCTTACGTACTTCGAATGTCGTCAACGGTTTTTTCATCATATTTTTTCATGTATTCAACGTGCTGAATATGTTGTTTGTAAACACTTTTCCATGTACTGATCCAACTAACACAATGGTATGTCAGGTATTTTGAAATGTAGCTTCGTATATTTTCATGTCTCTTATTTGCATTCCTCTTTCATGTTACGAGATTATGTTTGGCAAACGTTGACCCATTAATTAACGGAGGATGAATTAAGGCAACTTTTCAAGCGCTTTGGGAAAGGGATATATGTCTGTGTAGTTTATAGCCAAGTTAGTTTTCGATGTTAGATATCTTTTTACTTTTGCGTGGACCCTTTTTCCATCCCAAATTCAAATAAAAACTTCAGCCTGAAAAAATGAATGTGCGGGTTAGTTTTTTCTCTAATGGTTCAAATGAGAATAATCAACTGCACCTAGCCTAAAAGGAAATTGGTCAAACGGGATCTGTAAAATGATTATGGAGCATAACTATTTTTACTAATGGTGCATTTGTTCTTAGTGCATCAGGTATCATAACTGTGGCAACACCAAGTTTTTTGCTTCCTGCTAACATCCAGCGCCACATTCATCATAACACCAACACCACTCCCCTAATCATAACACCAAATAACACCACTCAACCTCTAATTTTATAAACCACCCTAACAATTATTGTCATATTCTTTTAACAAACTAACCTTTTCATGTCATAAAAATTCACATAAGACATTACAATACAAAAAAAAACACACATTAAAAAAGAATACCTAAATTAAAAAAAAAAAAAAAATACGCCCGGCGACTAATCTACTACCGATGCTTCTTTCAACTTCGCGCCAAATATTGGGTTCATAAGGTTTTGTTGGAGACAAATATGCGTATCTTTGTAATCTTAATTCTTTTGCTTTACGACGTTGGGTTGACATCGATCGATCACACTGTTTGCAGTGGACCTTGCAGGATTAAGAATACTCACATTTACCAGTCAACAACAACCGACAATTTTGATCTTCTAAAATCATGTTTATGCATTATGATACCAGCATACATGATTCTACGTAATGTGTTGACTTCGTATGCACGGGCCGGTTTGTTAATAAGTCGCCCAACGGACCTTAGGAGAACAAACCAAAGCACGTATCACATCTTTGTCGTGCACTTTCCTTGAAACGCTGTTAAAGTACGTATAGCTCGGATCAGTTGCAACCGTGAATGATTTGACGAAACTTGCCCACTCCGGGTAAATTCCATCAACCCAATTAATAACCCATTACGATTCTTGAAACTCCGTTAACCACATACGGAACACAAGTGGCTAAGTCATCTAATAGGTGTGTGAATAACGGAGAATTATTCTAAAAACATTAATAACGTATTCCACGCCGCCACCGCATAAAACCATCCAAATCCACAGATCTTGCGAAGCTACAGCTTCAAGCATTATAGTAGGGTATTTTTTATCACCCCTACCGTATTGACCTTGCCATGACACTGGACAATTTTTTCATTCTCAGTGCATACAATCAATACTTCCAAGCATTCCCGGAAAACCATGAACATTGTTATTGCTATTGTTTGTAATTTAAAAAAAAAAATAAACAACGTCTACAAGTGTTGTCTTTCTTAAATACTTCGTACATATACAAGTTGTATGATGCACATATTTAAAGAAAAATAGAGCATCTCGTGCAAGTATACTCACTCATTAGCAAAATATCATCAAACGCGCCGGGTGTGACTGCCTGTATGCCATTTGGCTATGGCAGCAGTGCACTTCATAAAGATCACTAATACTCATCGATACCCGAACAATCAAGTCGGAATATTGAAGAAATGAAAATGTTGTGGGAGAGGATCGGCCGTATAACTTGAAATGCCATTGACAATTTTTAGAAAAAGTTTACGGCTCATACGAAATCTTCTCCGAAAATAGTATAACGGATACTTACAATGATCATCAAAATAATCAGCACGTAGACGTCTTTCGGCATCTAATGATCACGGCGAAGATCGGTGTAAACGGGTCAATTCGTTGGTTGAGCTTCTGTTTAATTACCATATCGTGATACTCGACAGCTTTTTGTAAATAGAATGCGTCGGTTTCCTCATCGATATCAAAAACGGTTCGATTTTGATTCATTGTGAAAGAGTTTGTAGTGTTTTTTGTTGTAAATATGTTTTTTTTGTGAGAAAATAATATAGAGGTATTGAAGTATTTATAATGAGTTGTGTGAGGGGGGTAAAATGATTTTTTTTTTTTTTAAATATAGCCGTTAGGGGCTGTTTTGTAAATTTTTTTTTTTTTTAATAAAACTAGCCGTTAGGGGGTGTTTGGTAACTTTTTAAAAATAAGGGGGAAAATTAAAACTAGTATATAGCCGTTTAAGGGGCGTAAATGATTTTTTTTTTTTTAAATCAACCCCAACTCGCGTTGGCCGGCCAACGCCGGACCCAACGCCGTTGGGAAACGCCGCCTAGCGGTGTAGTAACGCCGGGCAACGCCGGCCAACGCCGTTGCCGGCGTTACTACACCGAGGCCTCTTACTATGATAAAGGAAACTGCTCAAGCTTATCTTGGAAAGATGCCTGCTGGTCTTGATGTGAAGGGAACCTTCAATGAGCTGATTGTTTCTGCTCTTTCATATGGTTGAACAGCAAAGAGCGTTTAATTTTTGTCTTTCATCTTGGTGATGGTACCGTTGATGTTTCTATCTTAGAGATATCAAACAGTGTTTTCGAGGTATGTAATGTCTAAGATTTAGTGCGTGCTTGGATCCTATATTATTAGCTCATAATGAACCTTTACAAGATGGTCCAATATTTAACAATAATTAAACAAGAGAGTAGGTTTAGCTAAAAACATAGGTCAACTAAATCTGTATTCACTTATGGTTATAAATAATAGTGAAGTATTATACAATTTTTCATTGTCATAAGAAGAATACAACGTAGTAGGAGTATTTTGTAAGTATTCGTTTACAAATATTGAATAACATGCACATTCAACATATTAAAGGACTGCTTAGATTCTGTTTGATTTGATATCTTGCATATTGAATTATAAGTGTTATGTGCCTATGCGCAATGTTTTTGTACGATGGATGTATGTTTGTTGTTTAATTAATGAAGATACGTTTTCGGCAACGCATATGTAGTCCAATGGGTCGCGACTATTGCTGAAGCGAACAAGATTGAAGTAGCGCATCTGGAAAGGATACTTCGATGTAGAAGAATTACGCATATTACCATGACTGCTATATTTGTTTGTTCGTTTAGTAGAAACCAGTTTTCCCAAAGTTGTATATGAATTTCGTCAGTTATGAAAAGTTTTTATTCATATTATTTGATCACTTGATATCACATATTGACATGAGGTTTTGTACAATACTACGATTCATATATTGGATCCAGTTACTTTGAACACTATCCTGCTAAAAAAAACACGCCCGCTGCAACGCGCGGGCCGCAACTTCACTCGTTATACACAATCGGTGACTGATACGCAGTCGTTTTGACTGTGGGCTAGGTGCTACAGTATCGGGCTCCCATTTTCGAGCCAGCCCGATTAGGGTTTTTTTTTTTTTTAATTTATGCACAAAGTAGGAAGGAAAAAAAATATTACAAAAGTTCCGATTTATTCAGATAAAAAAAATACCCGCGAAACATCTTTGATACCTAATAACTTTAAAATAATCGATATGGTCACAAACGTACAACCCATTATATTAAAAAAAACTCATATCTAGCAAAAAAAAAACACTTTAAACATGATGACCAAAACATAAGCCAATAATATACAAATTTGTCAGACAAATAGCCTAAAACTCGCATAAAATGTGGCCCAAATCTGGCAATAAGTAAAAAAAATACAAAACGGTCCCCTCACTTTAACTATTTACGATTTTCTTACACAAAAAATCCCGTAAAAAAATTAACAAAAAAAACACGTCAAGTTTTTATTGTTCACAACTTTTTTACATTCATCGGCCCAAAAAAAGATATCGAACCGTCCCAACCAGCCCGATTTTTTTTTTTTTAATTTATGCACAAAGTAGGAGGGAAAAAAATATTACAAAAGTTTCGATTTATTCAGATAAAAAAAATACCCGCGGAAACATCTTCGATACCTAATAACTTTAAAATAATCGATATGGTCACAAACGTACAACCCATTATATTAAAAAAAACCCATATAGCAAAAAAAAAACACTTTAAACATGAGGCCCAACACATAAGCCATATAAAAAAAATTATTACTAATATACACATTTGTCGACAAACTAGCCTAAAATTCGCATAAAATGTGGCCCAAAGTAAAAAAAAATACAAAACGGTCCCTCAACTTTTAACTATTTACGATTTTCTTACACAAAAAATCCCGTAAAAAAATTAACAAAAAAAACACGTCAAGTTTTTATTGTTCACAACTTTTTTACATTCATCGGCCCAAAAAAAGATATCGAACCGTCCCAAAAAAAGAAAATATTCGGGAAAAAATTAACCCGTCCCAACGCAAAAAAAAATTCCCCGAATCATACAAAAAAAGAAAATATTAAAAATTAGCCCCGCCATAACGCATCGCCCAAAAAAAAAACCCGAAACGTAAAAAAAAATTATTCGGGAAAAAATTAGCCACGCCACAACGCGTGGGTTCTTTTGCTTGTTCTTATACATGACTTGCAAAACATGATTTTATAATTGACTTTCTTAATCAATGAGTACTAATCTAAATCAGGTTTCTGAAGTAAGAATTGCAATCAACAACTGAATCTGACAAATGTAACCATCTCATACTAACAAACAAATTCTTTATCATACATTATGTTCCAAAACAGCCAAAAATCCAACCTTTATCCACAACGGGATATCTAAAGAACAATGTCAGTCATACTTCTAGGCTTCTAGCTAGTGTTAGGAGAGCTAACAAGCACGTCATTCTGGATAAACGGCTTTTGATAATAATCGGACCATAAGATACCCCAACTGAGCCAAACCAACAGCAATTCCTGACTAATGTTAAGCTTCTGACTATTCATCACGTATCAAGGCATCACATCCATTATTATCTTCGCTGCATTTTTAAGTCCAGTAACTATAACTCTTTGACATCTTCAAAAAAGGAATCTGGTATCTCAGATGGAGATGACAATTCCGAGACACATTTGAACTGTTATAAAGAAATCAGAAATTTTGATCAGATTATGACAGCAGATATCATGTAACTGATCATGATATTGTGTATTGATACACACACCTTTTGTTGTTTATGTTTTTCTCTGATTGCTGCCAATGCCGTTACTCTTCTACTTAACTGCAGATCATGTAAAACTTGAACACGCTCTCTCAAGTCAGACGACTTATATCCACAGAGTTGCTCCAGAGCTGAATTCTGTAAGCAATATGAAAATTATTAGAAATCAAATCATCATTCAAAACAAAAGGTGATAATTTAGTCATTTAGGTAGTGCAATCTTACCCATGGATGGGATCTCGGTTTGAGAGTAAATCTAGAAAGAAATGTAACAGATGCCGCTATCATAGAAGGCAAAAACTTGAGGCAACCATACTCTAACAAGCTTAATTCGGCCAAATAGTGACCCAAGAACTCCAACTGCAAATTCAGCGTCTGTGGATTGCAAAAGATACATTAATTAGAACTTAAACACACCAACCACAATATCTTTCATCAATGCAATACCACAAAAAAGGAATTGAAGCTTACTTCATAATCGTCTTGAGCAACCTTGGTAAATCGTCTGTTAAACAACAAGTCAAAGGTATCTCAAGTTAGTTAATGAGAAAAAAAATTGCACGGTCAATACAACAGCAACTTACGTTTTTTTATATTCAAATCGACAATTTAAAAAAATAAAACACTCATACCTAAGGAAGGATTTCACAGTGGGATTTCCCATTTCAAAATGTAGTGCTTTAAGCACATCAGCTTCCATTTTCACCACCTCTTGCTTAGTGTACGTATTATCAGTAATATAACAAAAATCCTCGGTCTGTGGTGGAGTAATCTCTTCATATTTCCTGTTCAACAGAACACAAAATCATTAACACTCAATAACCATCAACAACAACAACAACAAAACCATCAACAAATGTTAGTACTTACGCAGCAATAAGCATCGAAGAAACACCAAGAAGCTGAAGCTTCTGCCTATTAAGTACATTAACCGACAAATACCGATCAATATACGAAATCGTCAAATACAAACTGTACGGAAGAAGCTTATACTCCTCAGCAACCTCAACTAACCAATCAACCAATATCGCCCTCATGTTTACAGTAACATCCTTTTGCACTTTTTCAATATAATCCGCCATTGGTCTTCTCTTAACCTCTTTCTGTATTTCCAATCAAATACACAAATATTCAATAACATCCCAACTGTATAACCTTAATCACTTAAAAACAGCAATGAAAAAAATCAAATCAAGTTCAAAATTATTTATACCTTAGTATAGAAATCCTTTAATCCAAATAGATACAAATTATTTGAAATGTCTAGATTAATTTAAAACACATAAAATCAATTTATTTATTTGTAATCAACAACAATAAATATGAGATTAATTTCCAAATAAATCCTAGCAAACCGTAAATCCAATTATTTCTTACAAAATACTTAACTGAGACCCAAAGATTAGGCACTGAATCAATAGAATTAAACACTATTCAAACCCAATAGATAAAATACAGTTTATAAAGTAATCATCAATCAA
>BQNB010179008.1:0-12816 GCA_026074375.1 Tanacetum coccineum
CTTTGATAAAATGACATGTTTAGCCCTTTTAGTTATAAGTTTCAGAAAGTTTCGATATATACCCTTTGCATGGAATACTTTTGCAAAACAAATCCAAAATGCCATGTAAGCTTATTTTAAGATTCTAAATGATATTTGCAGGTGATAGCCTATTAATATAAGCTAAAATATGAAGGTTTAACATAACAAAAGTTTAAAATAACGATTCGTTAAGCTAGAAATCAAACCGGGTCGAATTAGGGTTTTAAAACAAAAACGCATAGGTTTTTAATTCAAATTCTTTCAAGACTTGATAAAGTGGTTATAATAAAATTAGTTTAACTTAATAGAATATATTATAACAACATTTAACCATTATAACGATTTGATTTAAGAAAAACACAAAATTAGGGTTTCGAGTGCACGGTTTGGATCAAAATGAAATCAGGACTTTTAGCTTCGTACGCCTAGAATAACAACTCTGGGTCTTCTTTTCTTGATTTCTTTTGCTTCACTTCTGTTCTTGAGACTTCTTAGGACCTCTTAGGAAATTCTTTGAGCAAAATATTGCTGCTATGATGGGTTATAGAGGAGGAAGTGGGGGTTGAGTAAGAATGAGAGGTTTAGGGTCCTATTTATAGTCGAATGGCTCCTTGGTGACCAAGGAGCTTAGAGATCTAGTTAGGACATGTATGAGAGATATAGGGTGATGTGTAGAAGCTACCTGATGAGTTGCTAGGGCTAGAAACTAGCTTGAAGTGTTGTTTGAGCTCTTATGGTGCCACGGCTAACTTAGGGCCAAAGGAGAAGATGTGGCCAAATTTCTAACCATGTGATGGGTTAAGTAGCTTGATAAGCTGCTTGAGATGAAGTAGCATGGTCACCAAGGTGCTTGGTTGCAATATAAATTCTTGAAATGGGTCAAAAAGAAAGAAAGGTGTATACGAGTTCAAGTAGGGCTTGAAATGGGTTTTCTTGTTTATTTTTCGAGTACATTTGATTAATAATGATAGATTAAGGATCACAAGACTTTTATTAAGGATTATTAACAAGAATTGATAGGTGGTTCAGGTTTAAAATGGGCAAAAACAAGTAAAATATGTCGCGGGTCAAATTAGGGTACGCATAGGGTTTTTAAGCTTCCAATTCATGTACATTGATAGTATAAGCATTGATTGATGATTATAAAGATTGTATTATGAGTTTAGGACATAATTGAGTTAATGGTTTGTGATTGGAATGGGTAAAAATGAGTAAACGGATCAAATGTTCACATTAGGGCACGTTTAGGGTTTCTCAGCTTTAATTCGTATATAATTGAAATGAAATGATGATTGTATATGATTGGTAATGTTGTAAAATAAGTTATTACAACTTATTTGGGTAGTGGTTGAAGTTTAAAATGGATAAAAATCAATAAACGGTTCACGTGTTACTATTTAGCTTGGGTTAGGGTTTCGGACTTTGGTTTCTTTTAATTTCATGAAATGAGGATGAATATGGATTGTAAATGAAGTATATGACTTGCTTGTAACTTGTACTTGATAGATTATACATGATTTCTTAGGAAAACGGAGGTAAAATGGCTATTTTGAATATCGTGCATTAATGACTTATACATTATGCTTTAAAGACTTGTACCTTAATTTGGAGGGAATGTATATTCAAATGAGATGTTATATTACTTGTACATGTGTCTTAGCATCTTGTACATTCACTTTAGATATTAACCTTTTATGGAATTAGGGTTTTAGAGGTAAACGATAACGGTTTAAAGCCCGTTTTGATATAACGTTGCAAATGGTACATTACATGAGTAATGTACTTTGTAAAAATGATATTAAGATATTGACTTGACATGTTATGATGTTTGCTTGACATATATGTAGATAGGATTGACATAGGTAGGTTGTGTGATCTCGTTTACTTTAGTTATGCAAGTTGCGTTGCATATTGAGATATTGGTAATGTAAGTAATGTAATAAAGCAAAAAATTTCTCCGTACAAATGTGATCATAATAAAATAGGTTGATTTTGCATTGATGAAAATTTCGGGTTGTTATAGTCTCCACCCCTTAAAGAAATCTCGTCCCGAGATTTAGATGAATGTTAAAGTGAGATTAGGTAATAGATAGGAATACTTAGCACGAACTTGATTTTCATGTTAGGCTAATCAAGGTTACAAGTTCACGTGTGTGATGCATTTATAATTATGTTGCGCACCATAATTATAATTGCCTCCTTTCACACGTCTACTTACTTCCAAGATTTACACCTCTGATAACTTTGGTAGAAAAATAATATAAGTTATAATAGTTACGTAGTATTTGGTAAGCAAATTTCTTACATACACTGCTTGGGGAAATGGAGTGGCACGGAGGATATTGATGGCAAAAGAAAAGTAGTTATAGTTAAGGTTTTACCCTTGTTCTCTATAACCGTGAGCTCTGATACCACTCTGTAACACCCCCATTTTGATAATATAGCAGCGGAAGCTAATCTGGGGTATTACTTCATGAATCACAGACACAATCATAGAAAACGACTCAAAAGAGACGTTTTTAAAAGATACGTTATCATTCATTTAAAATCAGAGTTTTACAAAGGCAGGTCCCAAAATCTAGAAACATAAAATGTGAATGATAACAAGTTTTAGCCATCTTCAAGTCCATGCCACTCCATGCCATAAGTTGCTCAATTACCTGGGATAAACATGCATAAAAAGGATCAACACAAAGGTTGAGTGAAATTCATAGGTTTATGGTAAATAGTTTAAATACAAATTATAGTGTACATTTGCGACGAGGCACGAATTATTCTGGAAAAACCGTATTATTATGGAAAACAACATTATCATAGAGAACAACATTATTATGAAGAACAGTTCAATGCAAGTCATTATAATGGTAATAATTGCAACGAATACAATTATCATGGAAAAATGGTAACATTATTATTGCACCTAAGCTCATGACACCAATACGTTAACAGGGAAAGTCACCGTAGTGACATTGGTTGAGGAACAAATGTCCCCGTGGAAAAGGTAACTTGCCAAGGTTACCTATTAGTTCAAATATAGTGCGTTTGGCTACCCTATGAATGGGTATACAAACGGGAGTCGTCAACCCTAATAGATCTATTCACAATATTCGTGTTCACTCGCAATGCAAATGATATAGAAATAATGGCACTGGAAGCTACTTAGGCAATAATATATCTGGATAGCATACATTTAGAAAACACTTGTATTCATGGTTTATAGCAGGTATCACAGGTTTATAAAGTATTCAAAAGATGGAAATATGGGGTTATGAATTCATTAAGTCTTTGAAAAGTAATCACATTTGTTATAAGATAAACGAGTATGTAAAAGAGTTTGTAACAAGCATGTATCCCCCTCGCGGGTTTATAAAATATGTAAATAAGTAAAGGCGAGGTTATGAACTCACCTGATAGGTAGTTGTAATAAATATTCCAAAATGAAAGCTGACGACCTTATCACAATCTTAACAGGGAAGGTTGATATAGCAAAATGATAGTAAACAGCCACGTCATGCAACCTGAGTAAATATGTCAAGTCTTAGGAAGATTGTACTCTAGAACTTTGGTTTTAATAGTTTAATATTGTTATGAGTTTGATTGGAGAGTTTGGAATTATTGTATCACCGTTCGGGCCATCATAATTCAGAAGTCATTCAGTAAACGTTTAAGGAGCTAGGGCACTTTAAATCGTAAACCCAACAACTCAGTCAAAACGTAATACCAAGATGAAACCCCTTAATATGAAGCTTCCTAGTATTGTGGTACGATATTGATAATGAATTATATAATAATTATAACATAATCGGTTTTAAGCGTTTTGTTCAATAACTAGAAATGATAAGCACGTCAAGCGTTAATTAAAGTTATGTTTTATAAGGTTTTGAACACATTTCTATACTTTTTCAAAATGTTACATTTTAGACCCTTAAGAATGAAAAATGGCAAAATATACTCTTGGAATTTTCACTTTTACAAGTTTGGTCCTTCTAGTTTAAAGATGTACAAAGTAAACCTTGTACTTTGGAAAGTGACATAATAGACCCCTATAGTTATAACTTTGATAAAATGACATTTTCAGTCCCTTTAGTTATAAGTTTCAGAAAGTTACGATATATACCCCTTACATGGAATACTTTTACAAAACAAATCTGAATTGCCATGCAAGCTTATTTTAACATTCCAAAAGATATTTACAGGTTATAGCTTATTAATATAAGTTAAAATATGAAGATTTAACGCAATGAAAGTTTGAAATAACGATTCGTTAAGCTAGAAATCAAAACGAGTCGAATTAGGGTTTTATAATGAAAACGCGTAGGTTTTTAATTCAAATTCCTCCAAGACTTGATAAAGTGGTTATAATAACATTAGTTAAGCATGTTAGGATAGATTATAACAACATTTTATCATATTAGCTCATAGATTCAAGAAAAACATGAAATTAGGGTTTCGGGTGTACGGTTTTGGATCAAAATGGAAAATGAGCATAAATTAAGTTATAAAACTTTAACAAGAGTTTATTTAGGATCATATGAATATTATAAGAGTGTAGGAGCAGGTATGAAGATCATATAACCTGGGTTTGAGCTTATAGCTTGAAAACGGGTTGAAATCGGGACTTTTAGCTTCGTACGCCTAGAATAACGACTCTCGGGCTTCTTTTCATGATTTCTTTTGCTTCACTTTTGATATTGAGACTTCTTAGGACCTCTTAGGAACTTATTTGAGCAAAGGATTTATGCTATTATAGGTTATAGAGGAGGAAGTAGGGGATGAGTTGATATGAAGGGTATATGCACCTATTTATAGTGCTAAACCACCTTGGTGCCCAAGAAACTTAGTGCCCAAGCTTTGGCCAGGTGGGGGGTGATGTAGAGATTAGGGGCTAAGTTGGAGGGGCTATGGTATGAATTATCAAGACTAGAAGCTAAATAGAAGGTGTGGAACCTTGTGGTGCCGCGGCTGTTATGGTGAAAAAGAAAGAGATGTGGCTGATTTAAAGGCCAAGAAATGGAATGGTGGTGCTTGTAAGCAGCTTAGGATGGAAGGTGGTGCATCACCAAGGTGCTTGTTTGCAAAGTGGAGTTTAAAAATGGGTTAAAACTTGCAAAAATGGAGTACGGGTTCAATTAGGGCTTGTTTAAGGTTTTTGGCTTGGATTTTCGAGTATACTTGGCTAACAATGATGGATTAATGATCACAAGACTTGTTTTAAGGATTATTAACAAGATTTGATAAGTGGTTCAGGTTTAAAATGGGTAGAAATGGAAATTTAGGTCGTGGGTTAGAATTAGGGCACGTATAGGGTTTTAAGGTTCGAATTTCGTGTATACTTGTGTTATAAGTGTGGATAAATAATCACAAGGCTTGTATTATGAGTTGGTAACAAGAATTGATAAGTAGTTTGGATTTTAAATGGGCGAAAACGAGTAAACGGGTTGATAGTTCTTATTAGGGCACGATTAGGGTTTTTTGGTTTTAATTCGCATACAATTGAAATGAAATGATTAAATGATGATAGTATATGATTGGTAATGTTGTAAAATAAGTTATTACAACTTATTTGAGTGTTGGTTGAGATTTATAATGGATAAAAACGAAGAAACGGGTCACGGTTTAGTATTTAGCTCGGGTTAGGGTTTCTGACTTTGGTTTCTTGAAATTTCATGAAATGAGAATGATTATGGATTGTAAATGAAGTATATGACTTTCTTGAAACTTGTACTTGATGGATTTTACAAGATTTCTTAGGAAAACGGAGGTAAAACGGCTATTTTGGATATCATGCATTAATGACTTGTACATTGTGCTTTAAAGGACTTGTACCTTATTTTTAAAGGAAAGTATATTCAAATGATATGTTATTTTACTTGTATATATGCTTTAGTAGCTTGTACATTCACTTTAGATGTTAACTTCTCATGGAATTAGGGTTTAGAGGTATACGATAACGGTTTAAAGCCCGTCTTGATATAATGTTGCAAATGGTACATTATAAGAGTAATATACTTTGTAATAATGATATTAAGATATCGACTTGATATGTTATGATGTTTGCTTGACATATATGTAGATAGGATTGCCATAGGTTGCGTGAGCTCGTTAAGTTTAGAAATGTAAACTATGATACGTAATGGAATAGAATGAAACGAAAATTTATTCCCGTGAAAAAGTAGTACTTAACATAGTAAGTAGATATTACATTGATGAAAATACTAGAAAATTACGGGTTGTTATATCACCAGTGGACTAAAAATATGAAAATGTAATATTTTGATAACTCGTCTTAATACGAAAGCGTGGACATAAGAAACGTAAGAAACGGGCTTAAAACGCTAAAGTTACGTCGTTTTTACTAAGGAACTATTTATAAACGTTTTAACTTTATAAATACGATTTCACAAACGCAATTAGATGGTGAGGTAGCTATATATAATTGTATATGGTTATAGTTAATCAAAGTGCTTAGTACTTATACGCCCTATATTGAATTAGGTTGCATTCGGCGTTTATCTGACCCATTTTCTGTGATATAATCTAATATTCATTACTCAAGGTGGGTTCATAGCCCCACATTTTACATTTTAATGATTTACAAGTTTTGGGGTAAGAAACATATGCATGTTTTATAATTGGACGCAAGTAGACATTTCACATTTACGATTACGTGTTTACCTAAGTAGTGATAACCCTCTGAGCCCATTATCATGAACTGTCAATTAGTGTTGTGAGCGCGAATGTTATAAATAGATCTATTTAGGATTGACATCCCCATTCGGGTGAGTCATGCTCACTGTGCTGGTTTGCCGGAAAACGAACGTATACCATGTCAGACATAGGATGTTACAAGTTAGAACATTATCACGGGCAATGTTGGCAATTTATATTGCATTTCATACATGTCGAGCTTCAGTGTCATGAGCTTAGGAAAATGTAATTACATTTTATGATGTTTGCATATGTTGCATTATCATGGGAAAATCTTGCGGTCCTACATTATACATTTTATAAACCTATGAATTCACTCAATAATATGTTGATGTTTTAAGCAATGTTTTTTAGGGGATCAATAAGGCACGAGGTGCAAGGGATGCATTAGTGGTTTTGATTTGGATGTCATGCATTAAAGATTTTGTCGCATTACATTTTGTATATCTGTTATGGGCTAGAAATCTTTGTATTTTGAACAAGTGAACAAGTAAAGCTTCGGGCTTTTGTAACAAACAATTTGTTAAATCCAATGTATCAGTTTTAAACGGCTTTTAATGGTCGTTCTTATATATATCTTGTGTTATTGATCTATGAAGTACCACCCCAACCCATATTCCGCTGTGACCCAATTTGGGGGTGTTACAGATTGGTATCAGAACCAGGTTATAGAGAAACATGTCAAATGTTTTTGCTGGACTATAACCGTTTTCAAACATTGCATTCATACAAAGGGATTTTCACGGGACATATATACATACACTACTTGTTGCATTAGTTGGTTAAGACTAGATGCATTTAGGATTGATATACATGTTATGGTATAAATGTATATTACTATAAGAGTCTTATATTAAATACTAATATAAGCTATTTTGAATTTTCAGATGCAGTCATGTCGGATTCTGAGGATTCCACGGTTACATACACTGCCGTATCCAGTCCATTTGGAGGGTTGTCAGACATCGGATCTCCGGGGGTCGATGGACCACCTGTGATGCCATAGGATCCATATGCATATGTGGTAACTGATTTTCAGGCCCCGCCATCTCCTGATTATGTGCCGGATCCTGAGTACCCACCTTCATGTTCCAAAGCCGGTTTATCCAGAGTTCATGCCACCAGAGGATGAGGTACTCCCAGCTGAGGAGCAGCCCCTGCCTACTGCTCTCTTACCCACTTTTGATTTGCCAGGCTATGTTCCTGAGTCAGATCCTAAGGAGGATCCGGAGGAGGATGATGATGAGGACCCTTAGGAGGATCCTGCCGATTATCTTGTCGATGGAGGAGATGATGGCGATGATGAGGATGAGTCATCCGATGATGACGAGGATGATGATGTTGATATTGAGGGGGATGAGGATGAGGAGGAGCACCCACCTCCTACCTACTCAATAGATGTTGCTTTACCAGCTGTTGATCAGGCCCCATCTGCTGAGGAGACTGAGCCATTTGAGACCAACGAGTCTGCGGCCACACCACCACCACATCCTGCATACCGAGTTACTACTAGGATATCGATCCGAGATGAGCCGACTACACCATTTTGGTCTGATACAGAGGTTGCCAGACTCCTTGATATACCTACTCCATCACCATCACCACTTTCCCCATGGTCATCACCACTACCTCAGATTCCTTCTCCACCACTACCCCCGATACTATCACCACTACCAGTATCACAACCCTTACCTGTATCATCTCTACCACCTGCTAGTCATATTCGTCTGTTTGGGTTATCGAGCTGCGATGATCCGGCTGAGAGCTGAGGCCCTATCTACTTCTTATTCACTACCATTACCACCACCCATCATACTTTCCCATACCAGATCAGATGCACCATCATCAGGGACACCACCACTCTTACCCATACCAGCCCCTACATCATCACCACCATTGCTACTACCTCTACTAACCTTAGAGAGGACAGACTCGAGGTTACCTTACCGCCTCGAAAGAGATTAGGTATTGCTCTTGGTCCTAGGTACGAGGTCGGAGAGAGCTCGTCTGCTACTACCGCTAAACCGACCAGAGGTTCTAGAGCAGACTATGGTTTTGTTGCCACCTTGGATAGGGAGATTAGGCGTGATCCAGAGAGATATGTTGATTATGGGATTACAGATACTTGGGATGAGATGCTTGAGGACATGCCAGCGGCACCAGCGACTGATGACACAGAGTTGGGTCGATGGATGACAGAGTTTGCCACTAACCACTGGGTTAGGCAAGACACAGACGAGGATCTTACGAGGTTGGATGATGAGCAGTGCCTGGAGGGACAGCTGTTGGCCTAGTGGCTCAACATGCTGATTGGGATGGCTTGCACATGCTCGTACTGCTAGGCTCATGGAGGTTGAGGCCAGGATGTCTCGAGAGGATTGGGGACGATCCATGGAGCGTAGTCGGCCTTGCCGCTGGTGCAAGGTTTATGTCATTGCGTACCTAGTGGTAGCATTAGGCGGATTTTAATAGAGTTACAAGCAGCGGACCGCAGGAGACAGGTGGCGATTACAGAGATGCTGGTAGCGAAACGCAGGAGACAGGCATAGTTCATTGAGGCACTAAAGCTACTGAAGAGACTTCAGACCCAGATGCATGATTCATGGGAGTGTAGTGGCGTCTAAACCAAAGACAATGCAAGATGCAGTTGAAATCGCAACCGAGATAATGGATAAGAAAATCCGCACTTTTGCTGAACGCCCCAACAGAGCGTAAAAGGAAGTATGAGGACACCTCAAGGAAACATCAGAAACAACAACAACAAATAGAATAAGAGTGAGAACAATTGGCTAGGCTACACTTACAGGTCTGGGAGTAAGAAGCCATACGGGGGATCTAAACCCCTATGCGCTAAATGCAATTATCACCACGATGGTCTATGTGCTCCTAAATGCCACAAGTGCAACCGAGTTGGCCATCTGGCTCGCGACTGTAGGAGTACCGCCAATGCCAACACTGCTAACAACCAGAAGGGCACTGGGTCGGGTCAGAAGCCTACTTGCTATGAGTATGGAGTTCAGGGACATTTTAAGAGGGAATGTCCAAAGCTGAAGAACAACAACAACTGTGGTAACCAAGTTGGAGGTGGCAATGCTCCAGCCAAAGTGTATGCGGTAGGGCATGCGGGGACAAACCCAGACTCCAACGTCGTGACGGGTACGTTCCTTCTAAACAACCACTATGCTTCTATCTTATTCGATACTAGTGCTGATAGGAGTTTTGAGTCTACTGCATTTAGCTCCCAAATTGATATCACATCGACTACATTAGATCACTATTATGACGTTGAACTAGCCGATGAGAGAATAATTGGGTTGAACACTATCCTTAGGGGCTGTACATTAAACATCCTGAACCACCCATTCAACATAGACTTAATTCTCATAGAACTTGGTAGTTTCGACGCTATATTGTGGTTTTGGATTTAGTTGGTAACAGTGCCAAGAATCTTGTGTGTGTCGAGAAGATCGTTTGTTCCTGTGGGTAATGAAACTCTAATTTGTCACGGTGACAGAAGCACAGGAAAGAGTTCATATGAACATTTTCTCTACAGGAAAAACACAAGAATACATGCTAAATGGATTCCAGTCTTTTTGGCAAAAAGTTACTACAAAGAGACGGAAAGGACAAAGTCAGAAAAGAAGCGACTTGAGGACGTACCGATAGTTCAAGATTTTCCTGATGTATTCCTTGAGGACTTGTCAGGTCTTCCTCCGACTCGACAAGTGGAATTTCAAATCGATTTGATACCTGGTGCTGCACCTGTAGCACGGGCACCTTATCGATTGGCGCCGTCTAAAATGAAAGAGTTGTTAGAGAAACTGAAAGAACTATCCGACAAGGGCTTTATAAGACCCAGTTCCTCACCTTGGGGAGCTCCGGTCTTGTTTGTCAAAAAGAAGGATGGATCGTTTCGAATGTTCATCGACTATCAGGAACTAAACAAGCTGACAGTGAAGAATCGTTATCCACTCCCAAGGATCGACGATTTGTTTGATCAACTACAAGGATCTAGTGTTTATTCTAAGATAGACCTGTGATCAGGTTATCACCAGCTTTGGATACGAGAGGAGGATATTCTGAAAACGGCGTTCAAAACTCGGTATGGTCATTACGAGTTCCAAGTTATGCCATTTGGCTTGACGAACGCACCAGCGGTATTTATGGATCTCATGAACCGCGTGTGCAAGCCATTTTTGGATAAATTTGTGATTGTATTTATTAACGATATCCTTATCTACTCCAAGAACAAGAAGGAGCATGAAGAACATCTTAAGGCAGTTCTGGAATTGCTTAAGAAAGAGAAGTTGTATGCTAAGTTCTCTAAATGTGAATTTTGGATTCCTAAGGTACAATTTCTCGGCCACGTGATTGATAGTCAAGGCATTCACGTGGACCCCGCCAAAATCGAATCCATAAAGGACTGGGAATCCCTTAAGACGCCAACGGAGATTCACTAATTCTTAGGTCTTGCTGGGTATTACCAAAGATTCATCGAAGGATTTTTGAAGATTGCCAAGTAAATGACCAAGCTTACTCAAAAAGGAGTTAAGTTTGATTGGGGAGACAAGCAAGAAGCCGCTTTTCAGTTATTAAAGCAGAAGTTATGCAGTGCGCCAATTCTGGCTTTACTTGAGGGAAGCGAAGATTTCATAGTCTATTGTGATGCGTCATATAAAGGATTGGGCCATGCATTAATGCATAGAGAGAAAGTAATTTCTTATGCATCACGCCAATTAAAAATTCATGAGAAGAACTATACAACTCATGATTTGGAACTTGGATCGGTAGTATTTTCTCTGAAACTTTGGAGATACTATTTGTACAAAACCAGGTGTGCGGTGTTCACAGATCACAAGAGTCTACAATACATTCTTAATCAAAAGGAGCTAAATATGAGGCAGCTTCGTTGGTTAGAACTGCTCAGTGATTACGACTGTGAGATCCGTTACCACCCGGGGATAGCAAATGTTGTTGCTAATGCTTTGAGCAGGAAGGAGCGAAGCAAACCATTAAGAGTTTATTGGCTTGGATCTTCCTAAACAAATCCTAAATGCTCAGACTGAAGCACGAAAACCAGAGAACGTCAAGAACGAAGATGTTGGAGGTATGTTGCTTGAAAACTCAAAGGATCCGGAGAAATTTAGAACAGAAAAGTTAGAACCTTGTACGAATGGAACTCTATGCTTCAATGGCAGGATTTGGTTACCATGTTATGGTGACTTAAGGACCGTGATCATGCACGAGTCCCACAAGTTAAAATACTCTATGCATTCGAGTTCTGACAAAATGTATCAGGACATGAAGAAGCTATATTGGTGGCCCAATATGAAGGCCAACATCGCCACCTATGTTAGCAAGTGTTTGACATGTGCTAGGGTCAAGTCCGAACACCAAAGGCCATTAGGATTGTTGGTACAGCCTGAGATACCTCAATGGAAGTGGGACAACATCACTATGGATTTGGGTGATTGTTGACTGACTCACTAAGTCTGCAATCTTCCTAGGTCGTCACAAGGCTACGATACCATTTGGGTGATTGTTGACTGACTCACTAAGTCTGCAATCTTTCTACCGATGAGGGAAACTGATCCCCTAGGGAAACTGGAAAAAATGTACCTAAAGGAAGTGGTCGTAAGACATGGAATCCCAGTCTCAATCATTTGCGATCGTGATCCTAGGTTCGCATCAAATTTCTGGAAGTCACTCTATAAGGCTTTAGGTACTAGCCTGGACATGAGTACGGCATACCATCCAGAAACCGACGGGCAAAGCAAGAGGACCATTCAAACTCTCAAGTATATGTTACATGCATGCGTGATCGACTTTGGAAAGGGTTGGGTCGACCATTTTTCCTTAGTTGAGTTCTCGTACAACAACAGTTATCACGCTAGCATAAAGGTTGCACCTTTTGAAGCGCTTTACGATCGAAAGTGTCATTCACCTATTTGTTGGGCCGAGGTTGGGCAAGTGCAACTTACCGATCCAGATTTAGTTCCAGAGACGACCGAGAAGATTATTCAGATAAAGCATAGAATGCAAACCGCTCGCTATTGACAAAAGAGCTATGCTGATAAGAAGCGCAAG
>BQNB010179011.1:0-12815 GCA_026074375.1 Tanacetum coccineum
TAGGTTGACCTTTTAAGTATCTAAAAATCCTTTTCATAGCATGAAGACGTAAAACTTTTGGATTGACTTAGTATCTTGCACAGGCACACACTACAAACATAATATCAGGTCTTGAAGAAGTAAGATACATCAGTGATCCATTCATAGATCTATATAAGTGTTCATCTACATCTTCACCATCTGCATCTTTAAGCAAAGGCTTTTGTGTTTCCATAGGTGTGCTTGCTATCTTGACATCAGTAAAACTAAATTTCTTTAAAATCTCAGTCACATACTTATCTTGACATATAAAAATCCCATCTTCCTTCTGCTTCACTTGCAGTCCTAGGAAGAATGTGAGTTTACCCACATAGCTCATTTTAAACTTCTTATGCATCATCTTCTCAAACTCAATGTATAATGAATTCTTTGTAGAACCAAAAATGATATCATCCACATACACTTGAACTAACAGAATATCACTTTTGACTCTTCTGATAAACAAGGTCTTGTCTATCTTTCCTCTTTGAAATCCATGGTCTAACAAATAATCACCAAACATCCAGCCTCAATATAATACGAACACTCTTAATAGTGTTAGGGTTACAAAACCTTGAATCTATATTGATATCAAAACAAACAATTTCTAGATATCTAATTCTGTGCCCTAAGACCTCCTTTTATACACCAAGGAATCCTAACTGGCTTACAATATTTTCCTAAGTTATCATGATCTTCTAAACAAATAACTTATACATATCTTTTACAAAAATATCTCATACATATCACATAAGCAATCTTTATCTTCAATCAATCTTTATCCATTAGCAGTTGTAACTCTGTCAGCAGTTGTAACTTTGTACCAGCAGCATTAACTCTGAACACTATCAGCAGTAACTTATACACCAGCAGCATTAACTGTGTATAAGCAGTAGTAACTACTTAGAATATTTTCTTCATTCTCCGCCAGAAGTACAAACATTACTCCAGCAATACTAACTTTACTCTAGCAGTACTAACATATACTAGCAGTTATAAGTTACACTAGCAATACTAAGGTTATACTGGCAGTACTAACTACTTAGCGTATTTTTCACAATCTTTTTGCTAGCAGTAGTAACACAAACCTTTCTTCTTCAGCAGCACTAACTTTGATAAGAGCAATAGTAATTCCAAACAGCCTTATGAAGCTTTTAATCCCAATAGGTTTGGCAAGGATACACATCTCCACCACTAAAGCTAAGGAGTAACAAGTTTATAAAGGTAAATTAGGTTTATTTTAAAAGTCTTAAAGGGTTTGATTACTTTTTCTAGTCTCTAATCGATACCAATATTCTAGAAAAGGTGACAAAGACCATACATACACACCCATAACGATGGGATAGACACATATGACTGCATTCAAACCTTAACTCGAATAAGCTAAAGAATAGGACTAGTAGTCTTTATCAAAAGTCATAAACCAGCAAGGGCGACAAACTACATATACACACCCATAATGTTGGGATAGACATACATGATTGCATTTAATTCCCTCACTCGAGTAAAACCAAGGGTTAGGACGAAAAGTGACATATGGTATGGATCTTCTAATTTTTCACCAAAAAGTAATAAACCAACAAGGCGGAAAAAATCACACATACATGGCCGTAACGACGGAATAGACACATGTGATTGCTCGCATCCTCATTCGAATAAAACCTAAGGGTTGGAGATTAGGAAAGAGAAACAATTGTTGTTAAATAAAAATTTACAAAACAAATAGAGTAAGTCCAAGCAAATAAGGTACAAGTTGCTTCATACTTTCCCGATCGTTACCATGATAAAGACTCATGATTATTTACATTAAAATATAGATCATAGATCAACAACCTAAGTTGGCGTTCTCGTAACGGTCAAATTCCCAATCATCCATACTATACATACCTTTACAAAATCATGTAGCGATATCTACCACTTTATATAAAACTTTTACAACGTTGATTTATAACCACGTATCAATGAATAATCGATCCTTCAAAGAATACCATCGGTTTAAGCTTTAACGAACCGACTATCTTTAGAATTTTCTCCTCTTTTTTGCAGCAATTTTCTAACTTCTCTATTTTTTAAAACATAAACAATACACTACGAATCTCGGTGTAATTTCACCATCTTTACGATCATAATAGCTCCGGATAATTTCTTCCATAATTATTTATTCTTCGGACGTACCAACAATTGTGATGGTAGTAAAAATACACGAGTTTAACTAATTTTTACATTCCCATTGCAATGTGCAAAATTTCCCAACCATACCAGAGATAGAAAATGACACAAGACACAGGAAATACATATTTACACTTAAAGCAACTAGCAACCGATTAATGGACTTAATCTAACAGGCCAGGCTAAGGTGTAAAGGTGTAACGAAACAAATAGTTGGTGTTATCCTAAAGGATTGGCTCTATTGGTTTTTATGTCTTACTCTTAAAATGAGAGTAAATAAAGGGTTTATACAGGGGTTAACTAACCAGTGTAGTTAGTTAATAACACAACATATATAGGCTTTTTGGGTGTAATCCTAGAAATTTACCAATTTAAACAAGTTACTTCATCTAAATCCATAGTACTCATTAGTGTGGTCTCGAATAGATATACCAAGCCAAGTTCTAAAGTCTACAACATCACTGGCACACTCATATTTTTATAGGATTTGGGTAAATATTCAGAAACGGATAAGGCTGAATCCTTACAATATCTAATAAGGGCTATGTGTGCAGGTTATGAAACCAGTAATTTCACAAAAGTATGCTTGAAAGTTTTTTAAATTTAAGCATGATTTAAGCATTTTAATGTGAAAAATAGGACAAGTAGTATTCTAATTCCCATCCCCTCACTTAAATTATACAACACCCTCATTATAAAACATTAAAAACAGGAAATAAAAGAATTAGAATGAGAAACTCCCCTGATATTTGCTCGGTAGATTCTCCATGTTGATTTAATGAGCAAGAATTCTAAATTATCGATACTTCACCAATGTTGTCGATTTCTTTCTAGCGAGGTCTTGTGCAAAATATAAGAAAACCATGAAATCCTATCTCGAGTATTCTATGGTTAATAAAAATAAAACAAAAAAACTTTCCAGGCAACCAATACGTCGTATCCAAAAACCTGGATACGTCGTATGGAGAAACCTGTAAAAAGTATCTATACGATTCAGTCTGTCAAATACGCCGTATCATATGCATGAATATGCCGTATAGACAGAACTGACAATAATGTTTTAAATATGCAAAAATAAAGGACTGATAACGTACAGAAATTCAATACGTTGTATGGTATGGAGCATATACGTCGTATTGATGTTTGGAAAGACAGACTTGATAAAATAAATTAAAAACTGTCTAGTTTGTCTCCTAGGAAGCACTTTTGTTTTCAGCGAAGTCTTTAAGTTAGACTTTTTCTTCAGCTTCTTTTATTTGTCTCTTGTTACCTCCCATCCTTCGTCCATGCTAAGAAAGATTTCTTGGTATGACCGGCATGCATCTTCATTGGTCTTTGTCATATCATTTTATTCACATTCCTTTATAGCCACATACTCTTCATCTTGTCCAAATGAATACTTGATCATCTCAAATCTTCTAATCTTGCAAACCAGTGCATTATGAGCGGTATCTTTGCGTCTTTCGCCATCTTCATCTTGAACATTACTCATGTTGCTTTCATAATGTTTATACCGAATATGCTATTAATATCAAGATGAGGATAATAGGTAGTAAAGAAGTTTGCATATGGTCCTCGTATGTGATTCCTCTAATTAGAAAATGGAGAGCATTCATGATCGTTTACTTTCCACCAATAATCTTGAAGCTTTACCAATACTTCATAATCGAGTTCGTGGAAATTTCCAAAAGACCTCTTTAACCATGCGCAAAAATTCATTACACTTTGGCTTGCACCACCCCACGATTTTTCATAAATAGCTTTTTACTTAAGGGTTTATTCTTTTAAATTCTCGTCTGCTAACTCATTGTACCATTCATAGTTCTGAAAATCTGTCATGTAACCAACCCAAACCATTCCCGGTAACTCTCCTCCGTTACAGAATCTGTCTTCATTTGAATTGCAAGCGGGACATTTAGCTTTCCCATTTTTGAAATGGAAAGTTTTGCAAATATGATTACAAATTTCATATGGTACCCTATCTTCAGACCATAGCTATTCAAGTTCATCATTCAATTCATTCTCATAATCTTTGTAAGTCTTAGTTCTTTCAATATCATGAGTAAACAATTCCGGATCAACTTTAAGAAGAGAATTAAATTCCTTGAATTCTGTGCACAATGGTGTTTCATAGTCGAACAAGTTTGTTTCAGTTCTAAAGATTTTAGCCGTTTCTTGTTCATCATCATTATTAGCTTCCTCAGCATTAAAAAATTCCTCCTCAGCAACTCCTTCTTGATCAATGCTCTTAAACCAAAAATCTCATAAGACTTTCTTGGTGAATGGATCCATAATCATATGGTTAGCGAATTTCGAGGCCAATCATTTTTCGAACGTAGAATTGCTTGGATCCCCTATTGCTTTAGTCACCGTAATCCAACCAGTACGATAAGGCAGGTAATATTTTCCAAAAAGATTTTCAGTCAAATCCACCCAACTAGTAATTGAACCTTTAAATTCATCAAACCATTCTTGCATTTCCAACTAATGAGATTGGGAAAATAGCAAGTCTAATTCGTTCATAATTCACATTCAGCAATTTAATAGGGTCAACAATTTTAAGGAAGTAATCGATATAGTCGACCGCGTCTTCTCCATTAGTTCCACTGAAGACATTACTAAGCAAATCATCAAGGAATTTTCCTTTAAGTTCATAAGCATTTTTACCATTACCTGTAATTCTTGTAATCCGTGAATAATAATCTGCTCGATCTTTAGTCACGAATCCATCCATAGTTGTTTCCGTCTTAATTTCGGCCATTACTTCTTCAATCTACTCCCTCTGATTAGTTCAATATGTAACAAAGATAAAAATATCAGCAGGATTTGCTCGGAAGAAAGAAAACACATAAATACAGAAACCGAATGCGAAAAATCAGCTTCTGTTACTATATCAGACAGTCGATACGCCGTATTCAATTGATCTGAATACGTCGTATCAGTCTATTGAATGGATACGCTGTATTGGTAAGGAAAGTTAGATACGCCATATTCAATTGAAGTGGATAAGCCGTATCAGGTTATCGACCAAAACAGTGTATAGAAAACAATTAAAACAAACAAAACAAACACTCAAATAAAACAAGCAAACAATTAAAAACAAATATACAGAATTTTACACTAATTCTAAATTACACTAATTAATCTAAATTACAATAATCCTAAGGGTTAAGTTAATCTAATGTTAAAAACTAAAATATTAAATAAAAGTCAAGATTAAAATTTCACTCCCCGGCAACGGCGCCAAAAAATTGATGTGTCGTTGTGAGGTAGTAATTTATGATAGTTCAAGTTTTAAATTTATATTTTGCCGACTTTACCTAAAACAACACTTTAACGGGCAGTGTACCCGATCAGATGGAGTTTCATGGTAAGTAGGGTGTCGATCACTAAGAGCGAGAACTAATCTTTTATTTTATCAATATTATGGTTAACTAAACTAAGTTAATTTAAACTACGTTAATTCTATTCTATGTTAAACCTATGTTAAACCTATGTTAGTCCTAATTCTAACAGATAAAGGGGGGGTTTAGCCTGAGAGACTGGCACAGGTATTCTGGTAACTTAGATCAATTTAAGACACAATAACACATGCAAGCAGGCAAACAGACAAGAGATAGAAGAGCGGTCTAGCCAAATATAAGAAAACTGTATTAACCATGATTAATCCAATTAAAACATTGGTTTGTTTATATAGTTCAATGAATGCTTATCTTGAGGCAGCATATCATTACAAGATTTAAGCGGGACTTCTTAAAACCTAGACACGTAGAATTCTATCACAATTAAACGCATTCGCATAAAGCATCCTAATCTATCTTAGGGGTTAAAGAAATGGTGATCTTGTTAAACCTTAGCTCATAGAGACTTTACCCACGTACTGCTTAATGGCAATTATTATACTAGTAGTCCACTGGCCAAGTCTTTACCAATTGATTAAGAACGTACTCGTTGATCCCAAGGGTCACCTACCAGTCCAACTAAGCTCACTAATCTTAAGGCAAAGATAGGTCATTATTTGTGATCCTATTGGTCTAGATATATAAATCACTATATGGAGAGCCATCCTGGCATCTAGCTAACTTGGTCGGTATCACTAGATCCAGTTGAATGATAGGTCGCATACAAAAGCACGTAAACAAGTATGAATTGATAAACATAAACAAGCAATCAACGATAAATTAAGCATTCGAGATAAACAAACCAAACATTCAAATCTTCATAATAATGGCTAATACCCAAGGGTATTAGCCCTCAAACGTCATAATCAATACAAGAGTAATAATCCAACCAAGGTAAACTAATCGAGTTAAACGAATGATACCAAAAATCGAACGATTACTAGAGTATAGGAGATTGCAAGGTGTTTCCTATAGAATTAATAGCTTTGCTTGACCTCTTCTGCCTTCTTATCTTCTAAAAATCGACTTTTGCGGTTAAGGTATCGAAAATATGATCAAGCACCCTGAAAACCCATTTTTAGGTTTTCTATTTATACTGTCTGGAATTTGGTAGATACGGCGTATCGAGAGAGATGGATACGATGTATCGGGGGTTTCTTAGAGTAGGGACCACGTTCGATATCTTCTAGAATATTTTATTACTTTATTTTAAGTACGGCGTATAGAGGTCTCCTAGATACGGCGTATTAGACTTTATATCTTCGTGGTTTCTTGTGAAGTGCAGGCACAGATACGCCGTATCTTCCTTGATGGATACGGCGTATAGGATGTCAGAACAGTAATCTTCAAATGTATTCGTTTAAGCTCCAGAATGCGTGCCTTTTTGCTAATCTTCACCAAGTACTCCATAATTTCTGCAATAATTATACAAAATGGGTTATTTACATGGGATAAATGATGCTATAAAAGTAACCTTATTTGATGTCATCACTTCTTAAGATTTTTGTTGCACAAAATCCTAAGTTGTATCATGCTACTTCTCTTAGTGATAAAAAGGTTCGTGTTTTCATTCATGATTCTGAGGATACTCTTAAGAATGCTGAAAAGAGTCGATTAAAAATGAAATTAAAACAAACAAATGAAGAAGTTCAAAAGATGAAAATAAAACCAATTGATTACATGAGCTTGAATAATCCTTATGAAAAGTTTGTTTCTCAAAAAGTAATTTCTGAAGAACAAACGTATTTTTCAAAAGAATCCACTTCTAATGTAACTCATGAGAAAGAAAGTGTTCAAAATCGAGTTCACCTTCACCAAAAATGCCAAAATAAAGTGAAATGAAAAGATATTTTAACACACTTGAGTATGATGTTAAACGTTTTGAAAGCGTGTTCAAAGATAAACTTGCAATAAATGGCTCAAATTTTTCATCAGGTTTAAATTATGAGATTCAAATATTTTTTTCAAAATAAGGTGAAACCGATCAATGATCACTTACGTTTGTGCGTAGATAGTTTTCAAAGGGAGTTTACTAAAGAAGTGAAAGAGATGTTTGAGAGTTTCAAATCAATTGAAAATGAACTTGCTGAAACGTCACAAACAAATGCAAATTTTAATGAAGAATTTGATCGACTCTTGAAATCATCCTTAGTTAATGATGTGAAGAATTATGTTATGCATTCATGTGTAGAGATTGAAAATGAGAATTTGAGAAAAGATATTGAGAGAATTTCAAAGGAGTTTAAAGATGTGCAAGAGAGTTTGTTAAAACGTATTATGATTCTTAAACATGATTATCAAAGATGTCAAGCTTAAAGCATTATTTTTATATTGGAATTGCAACATAAAAACGAGAAAAATGTTTGTAAAAACTCTTGGATGTCGGAAGTGAGAAAGTTGGATGATGCGAACGTGTCTTTGGTATTTCAAGTTGAGTCTTTGATGCGTCACGATACGTGTAAGTTTTAAATTCGTAAACACGATTTACTTATTCTACTAACAACGCATACGAGCAAGTATACTCGTCCGTACGTAGCAAAGGTGGGTAAGTCGAGATCGTCCCATGGGATTTGGTGAAAAATGTAATTAAGCAACGGATAAAGTAATGAGGGTGCCACAATCTAAATTACCATAAAATTCAAAATATCAAGCAAGATTCAATCAAAGTAAAAACAATACGTGTGTGGAAATCCATGTTCTTCATATAGAGTGTTTGAGTTGTTTGGTTAAAACAAGGTAAATGATGCACAAATCTATTGTTAATGAGTTTCAATCTATGGGTGTATTTCATGAAAATCTCATAATTGCATTAGTTTGATGGTGAACCCTTTCGCCCTATGAATACCAACAATGCTAATCCATTAAGAACCATTTGCTAAAAACGTTATTTATCAAATTCCTTCCTACGAGTCCTTTCGACCTATACTCGTGTTTGAATTAATACAAGTCCATTTAACAAGTTTAAATAATAGTTGTCAAGTATCAAAAACCATAATAATTAGTGCACTAAGTTTTTGGAAATAAAAACTTAAAAAGAAATCCTTTCGACCTTTAAATCCGGTTAGGTTTTATCAACAAGTCATATGAACAAATCTTCATTCAAACAAACTCATAAGATAAATCATGAATCCATGCACGCAATTATAACCAAACACTCATAATCAAGAATACATCATTCCACACAAGTATAAAACAACTGCTCCATATTCATTCTCATTTCCAAACATAATTCATAAACATCAATAATACTTAAATAACAAGAGTTCAACATGATAATCATAACAAGGATATACTTAAGCTTTGATTACAAGTAAAACAAGAGCTTTGGACTTATAGAAATCCAACGCCTTTAATCAACCGAATTCCCGCTACCACACGAACAAGAGCAATCAACGCCTTCCTAATTCGTTCCTAGCACACCTCGCAATATGGCAGCGATTCCTTAGCTTTTTGGGGAGAGAAAATGGAGATTAAAGCCTTAGGGTGTAAGGTTGAGCCTTTAGGGATTTTGTCACTAGATCACACTTAGGTTTTAGGTGTAGAGTTTGTTAAATAGGCTTAGGAAACCTTGGAGAGGAGATAAAAATGTCTTAGGTGAGTTATGGGAGGGAAATGATCGGACTCCCATCATGACACATCATAAACAAGCTCTTCAATGAAGTTAAATTTTGCAGTTAGGGATCCAGCCGCGCGTCTGGATGAATTGGTCATATTCGACCTAAAGTTTGCAGGCTCAAGTCATCCGTCTGAATGAATATTCGAGTAGACTTTTGGTTAAAATGACCTAAAGGTTCAGCCTTTCGTCTGGATTTATTTTTAATTTTTACACTTTTAGTCTTTTTCTTGTTTTGACTAGTTGTGTGCTCATTTTATGGTCGGGTTTGATCCGAATGACTCCAAAGTCAACAAAATACTCTTATTAGCTCCCAGAAATGATCTCCATATGATGTTTCTTTATACGTGTATATTTCTTTGTTTTTCTTTCTTTTCTTGATTTTTTCTTCACTTTCTAAGCCTTGGCTAGCTACAAACATAAAATTTCATCTTTGTGCAATATTAGTAATAAAAGCTCGTTATTTACCAAATAACACATACAAAAACACGGATAACGAGCCTAAAAATATACTCGATTTAAGCGTTATCAAATTCCCCCAAACTTAAGTTTTGCTCCCCCTCAAGCAAGTCTAGCATTTAAAAAGTGTTTCCAATGATACATCGACCATGATTCACAAAAATATTTAATTATTCTAATATAAGAATAATTACCATTTAAAAGTTATACGTGAACTTCTGTAGACATTTCACAATACCTATATGGCTCTCGAGCTAGATAACATATCTAAACACCTCACAAATAAGAATATTTAATCTTTCATAAACTCAACACTCGTATATATTTTTGATTGGTGGTGTAAGTAAATCACTCATTGCTCAATTATGATTTCGTGTCATACCATAGGCTTGTACAAGTAACAAAACAAATCTGATGGGGCGTGAGCACCTGGTAAATCTATCAAAGGACTTTTATTTAGGTTATAAAGTTAGGCTCATGGGTTAATAATTAGGTGTGAATTAGACATGGTATATTTTGGTTTGGTTCTACTAAAGAAAATAAAAGTTAAGTCTAAATTGATAGTTACCACAAACCATAAAATGATAACATACCCAACTTTAACTCTCGATAAATATTTTTCAATCACCGCACACACGTATCACGTCTTAGCACATTGGCTTGTTGATAGACCGAATATACTTCGTCTTCCTTCATCTTCTTAAATATAGCACATTGGCTATTTATAACTTTTTTTACAACCTCATTCGTCACCCCCACACTTTGAATGAGCATACACCATAACAAATACAAATAAGAGTAGCTACCTTCGTCTTTGTCAGAATGGTACATCTGAAATACAAAGTGTGGCTAACGAGTAATCATCAAAAACATGCCAATCTTACCAAGCAACTAGAAATCCATAGATAGACTTAACTACGGGTTAAGCTAAGGTTTAAGGTGTAACATATTTTTGTATTTTTTTGGATTTTATCAAATGAACGGGATGGATCAACGGATGTACTAAGGGTATCTAGCGCTAAACATGAGCGCTAACAAATAGGTTCCAAAAAGTGGTTAACTAACCGATGTGGCTAGCTAAATTCTTTTGTATGTAAACGGAAAGCCATTTGGTGTAAATCCTAAATTGCCTTTATCACCTAAATTTACCTTAATCACACGAGTGTGATCTCACTGCGGATATGTAATGCATAACAAGCACAAGTTCTAGAATCAAGTCAATCACTGGCACACTTATAGCAAAAATAGAATTCAAGTATAAAAGATGTATGCTTATATGAAATATGCTTATTATCTTACACTTTTAGGGTAACGACTATAAATGACCTAGCAATGTTATCGATCCTAAACAGATTGTTTTATCAATCGAGCCACGTCTAAAAATTTTCAAATAGCCATATTTTATCGTTGGAACGATCAAGTTGTTTTTAATATATACTTTGCGTGTGAAAACAACTAGATCAATTGTAACACCCCCTAATTGGGTCGCAGCGGAAAATGGTTCTGGGGGTGGTACTTCATATATTAATAGCACAAGATATATATAAGAACGACCATTTAAAAGTCTTTTAAAACCGATACATTGGATTTAACAAATTGTTGTTACATAAGTCCGAAACTTCACTTGTTTATTATTCAAAATACAAAGATTTTAGTCCATAACAAATATATCCCCAAAATGTAATGCAACCAAATCTTTCATGCATATGACTTCTAAAATAACGACCATCAATGTATCCCTTGTCTTTTACCTCATTGATATCCTGAGAAAACATTGCTTAAAACGTCAACAATAATGTTGGTGAATTCATAAGTTTGTAAAATGTATAATGTAGGACCGCAAGATTTCCCCATGATAATGCAACAGATGCAAACATCATAAAATATAATTACGTTTCCCTAAGCTCATGACACTGAAGCTATGAATTGCAATATAAATTGCCAACATTACCCGTGATGATGTTCTAACCCGTAACATCCCAAATCCGACATGGTATACGTTCGTTGTCCGGCATACCGGCACAGTGAGCATGACTCACCCAAACGGTGATGTCAATCCCAAATAGATCTATTTATAACATTCGCGCTCACAACAAGTAATTAACAGTTCATGATTATGGGCTCAGAGGGTTATCGCTACTTAGGCAAACACGTAATCGTAATGTAAAATGTCCACTTGCGTCCAATTGTAAAACATGCATATGTTTCTCACCCCAAAACTTATAAGTCATTATAAATGTAAAACGTAGGGCTATGAACTCACCTTGATTGAGTGAATCGATAATGTAAATCACAAACAGAAAATGCATCACGAATACGCCTGAACGCAACCTAATTAATTATAGGCCGTATGAGTACTAGGTACTTTGAATAACTAAGACCGTATATAATTCTATATAGCTACATCACCATCTAATTGTATTTGTGAAATCATATTTATAACGTAAAAACGTTTATAAATATCTCTTTAGTAAAAATGGCCGTAACTTTATCGTATTAAGTCCGTTTCTTATGTCCACGTTTTCGTATTAAAAAGAGTTATCAAAATATTACATTTTCATATTTTAAGTCCTCTGGTGAATAGTACTTTTTACTGTTCATGCACTTTTATAAATTTATTTTTATAAATTTAACTATCGTAAACTCGTAAACGTCGTATCTTATTCATTTTAACTCTGATTTTTGTGATTCTTTCGAGCACGTCTTCATAATTAAAAGTTTTATCTAACTAATATATTTTCCAAAATGTATCTGAGATGATAGTGATTTTTACTGTTCATAGTTTATATAATTATTTTTATAAACTTATTTATTATCGTAAACATGAAAAATACATGACTCCTTCGTTATTGATTCAAAAATTATGAGTTAATGTTTTGGAATCCTAAAAATATGTACTTTCTGAGAAAAATAACCAATCATTTATATCAGAGGTGAATTTTTAATAAGTTTTTATAAAATTTCTTTTTTAAACGCGTTTATTATCGTATAACTTGCAAATGCTGTATCTCCTTCGTTATAAATCGAATTTTTGAGTTTCTTACATTTTTGGAATCCTCATGAGATGTAGTACTTTATAAAAATATAAAATAAATGCTTTATATTTCGAATTAAAACAGACCCTTTTGATCTTTTTGTTAAAAATGTGTTTAAAC
>BQNB010179013.1:0-12815 GCA_026074375.1 Tanacetum coccineum
TCTCCCTAAATGAAAAAAACTTCCCCTTTAGTAGATTTCCTTTGTACCCTGCCACACTAAGAATCTACAAGTTGCCAATTGTACCTGTTAACATCTTCTTCCCCTTTCTGTCATAATCTAATAGGGGACATATGAATATAAGCAACTTTGATCTTAACCACTACAAACCAATATCATACTTCTAATCCAAGCCTTCTAACTCCCTAAATTACCCACCATTACGCACAATAAGAAAAATGAACTTGAGTAGTAGAAACTCACACTAGCAGTAGTAATAATGATTAGCAGTAGTAAAAACCTTCACCTCAATGTCACATGTAAATGGTTAAACATTTTGTCAATAAGCTTCCCCTAAAACCCATATGTTAACCATCTCTTGAATCTTTAAATTCTGTAGGCTCTATGTAATGATTACTGATGAAGAAAACTAAGTATAACGAACTTGATGTAGAAGTAGAATAACCCAAACTTGTGTCTTATATCTTGTACTATCTACGTGACGTCAAACTCATACCAAGACCAAAATATAAGTAGACCGCAACCTCTTGACAACATCCTCATCTTCTATGAGACACTGAGCACAACAACGTAACTCCTTAAAGTGATAGCAAATGTGAGCATTGAGCACCATAAGTATGTAAATCACACACCTTTGCTAGATTCGTCAAGTCTTCGTCACATCGTTTCTAAGCACGAACAAGTTACCTCCAAATGTAGTAAGCCATTTGAGATATGATAAAACACAAACCTATGAAAATCCATTTCAACTCCAAATAAGTGATAATTAACCTTCTTTGTAACCAATTAATCCAATAAATACAAGCCTTTAAATATTTTAAGAACATGTAAACCAAACCAGACAGAAACACCAAAAACAAATAACATTGAAAAAAACTGTCAGTTATGTCTGAGATCCTTCTGTGTGTGTGTTGTCCGATATCGGGTGTAACTAGCAGTACTAACTCTTTAGTATTGTTCCCTTTAAACACAAATCCAACAGTACTATCAAGAACCTTATCAGAAACCCTAAAAACATGTAATACATGCTGCTTGTTTCTTAAATCATGTTCATATTGATGCTTCTTCTCCATAAAACACGAACACAAAAACCTTTCATTGATGGTAGCATAAACAATTCAAGCAGCACTAACTTGCTCTTATAAGGCTAGCAGTATTAAAATCAAACGAGCAGTACTAAAACCCAACTGGCAGTATTAATCATACATAAGCAATATAAACTTTAAAAATCATGTTACCTCAATCACGAAGCAGCATTAACCAACTTGGGCTTACTATTGTTGGTTAAAACCACACACCAGCAGTATTAACGTGGCAATACTATAGCAGTATCAATACCATATACCATCCACGTTTAATCAGGAGCATAAACAAAACTTGGCAATACTAACCCACAAATATTAAGAAGTTATTTATACAATCCCCAAAACTTAGGGGTTGTGATAACTTCCCATAATACTCGCACTCCATTAGTTACCAATATCCTTTCAAAACAAATAACCAGCTGCTTCTTGGCATTCAATCATCAGTTCACGAAGAAACCAATCTGCTTCTATAAACAGCTACGAATCACATTTAAACTTGCTGTTAATACAAAACGTACATGTTCTTCTTTTCTTCGAACACCAGCAGACTTTCTGTAAAACCCACATGAAAATACCATGAAATTTAAAAATTCTAAATAAACAATGAAATCGACAAGAAAACCTATGAATTTAATATTGAAAATCGATTAGGGTTTGATGAATTATGAGCAATTGGTATTTGTAAAATATATCGTTTGATTAATAGGATTATATAGGCACTAAAGGAAATCTAAGATGAAAGTAGCCGTTAATTTGTCAAAAATTACCCCTGAACATTATTTAGTAACGATAACTTTAGCAGCACTAAGTTAGGCTAGTAGTACTAAGTTTGTAGTAGCAATACTAACTTTTGCACTTATAGTTTTTGGCAAACTACCAGCCATCAACGGATTTGAGAATTCTTTACCCATCTCCGTTTGCCCTGGAATAGCCAATTCTTTCTTGTCTGTTAGACATGGTGAATTGATGATCATTTGTTATGTGGTGAATACCAACATGTGAAACATCAGCAGTATTAACAAAGTCACCAGCATTCACACCAAATCAGCATATCCATTATTAATCAAATAACCTTTAAGCTCTAATCCTGCAAAATGTTAGTTCCAAACACAAAGAAACACAATCCAAAACATCTTGCATATTGCTCATAATAACTGACAGTATTAACTTTTAAGCTTAGCAGTACTAAGTATCAGTTACCAGAATTAACCCATTTTCATCACTTGGCAGCTCTTGCACTCTATTCTAAGCATCCATGATGTATAATCCGCTGTACTTATACACATAGTTCCATATAGCCTTCTCTCAAACAAAGCTTCTATATGTATTATCAGCTGCACCAATTCACATATACAGCAGCACTAACTGAGCCTAGCAGCAGTAACATTTATACTAGCAGTACAAAGTTTCACCCGACAGAATTAACTAAGCCCAGCAGTATTAAATAACTTGGCATCATATTTACTTTTCAATACCGACTCAAACATCATATGTGTATAAGCCTTTGTACCTATACACAACTAACCTCCCTTTAATCCATGCTCTAAGGATTAAGCATACCAATGCTTGCAACCACAAAGTTAAACCTGCTAACATCAAAAGCCTTTATGAGAAGATCTGCAACATTGTGGTTAGTGATGATCTTGATCTCCTGAATTAACCGCTTCTCATAAGATCTCTGATGAAATGGCTGTCTAATCCTCTATGTGCTTGCGTTTTAGAGTAAAACTCTAGATTCTTCAAATACACAATGGTTTTTTGCTGTTACTAGTCATGGTGAGTTTGTTTCGTAGTAAAATCTGTCAGAGCAATGGTCTATTCTGTTTCATGAAGTTGAACCCATGAATCAAGCATTTGATTTTGTAATTCATAGTCGATTTGTCCATGCGTAATTAGCAGCAAACGCCAAAGCATCAACATATCTCTGCAATTAGTAGTAGTATGTGCAACAGATAATCTGCTTACTTACATTGCTCATGAAATCAACCTCTTTCCATATCAGAAACATTAAACAACCTCCTGTTGTGGATCACCTGTCAATACTAGCTCACCATAATTCACTTCCAGAAAAGGCTTCCAAAGTCACAATGTGTGAATCTCTAGGATACCAAAGGCCCAATTTAGGTTAACCTTTCAAGTATCTAAAGATCCTCTTCACTGCCAATGAGAGATGTGAGGTTTTTGTTAGTAAAACTTGGATTCTTACCACTAGCTATGAACAACAAAAGTTTTGTTTCATGGTCCAGAAGCTGTTAGGTAATTCATTGACCTATATTATCTGTATTCTTCATCCTTGACCAATGCCTTGTTAGGTTCCATGGGAGTGTTTGCTGTCTTTACAGTGATAAAATCAAACTTTTTCAATATATCAACCACATATTTATCTTGGCTAATGAAGATTATATCCTTCTTTTGTTGTACTTGTAACCCTAAGAAGAAAGTGAGCTCCCCCATAGAACTCATCTGGAATTTCTTGTGCATTAAACCTTCTAACTCATCACATTAAGACTTCTTTGTAGACCCAAAGATGATATCATCAACATACACCTGTACTAACAAGATATCACATTTGTCCTTCCTTGATGACAAAGTCTTATTATCAGTGCCTCTTGTAACACCCCAAAATTAGGTCGCAGCGGAATATGGGTTTGGGGGTGTTACTTCAAGATCAATAGCACAAGATATATAAGAACGACACAAAAACTCGTTTAAAATGATACATTGGATTTAATTGAAAGACTTAATACAAAAGCATATAGCTTTACTTGTTCATTGTTGAATATTACAAAAGTTGACAATACATTTCCCAAAATTTGATGCACATAATTTTAAGCGTGCAATCAAAATGAACCATGTATCCCTGGCATCCCATGCCTATTGTTCTCCTGAAAAACTTTTGCTTAAAAACCGTCAACATATAATGTTGGTGAATTCATAGGTTTGATAAAATCATAATATGCAGGACCGCAAGATTTTCCGTGATAATGCAACACATGCAGACATCACAAAACTAGATTACATTTACACTAAGCTCATGACACTGAAGCTCGACAGTCTTGTTCGCATAATATTGCTACTCTAGCCCGCAATTGGGATTTGGTTTTTTAACCCGAAAACATCCCTAAAATTCGAATTGTTATATCGTTCGATCTCGGTGATAGCAAGTCACCCACCGAACGGGGAGGTCGTTTCCGTATAGATCTATTAAATTAACATTCGCGCTCACATATGTAATTCCCAACTACATCTATGCTATTGACAGTCATGATAATGGGCTTAATTGGTCTATCGATTACTTAGGCATCATGTATTCAATACTTGCGTTCCAATTTGTGAAACAAAGCATGTTCCACCCCAAATAATAGTAAAATCAGTAAAACTGGAAAAAGTGTGGGGCTCTATGAACTCACTTGAGTTCAGATATCCATTATCGCAGATAAAAGGAGCACCGTAAAAGATCGAATGCAAACCTAAATTTATCATAGGTCGTAATAAAGTACCGAGTACTTGAATTTAATTCTTATAGTTGTTACCATCGTAAACTTATGAACTATTAACTAATCGTTCAGGCTTATCATATTTAAAGAGGTCATGACATGACGTTCGAGGAGTTAGGACACTTTAAATCGTAAATCCAGGCAATCGTGATACGCCATCCGAAGAGGCCTCATTATGAAACTCCCTAGTAGTAATATAGTACTTTGATAACCACATAATATTCTATATAGCTCAATCACCAACTAATGGTTTTGGTAAAATTGTGTTTAATAAGTTAAAACGTTTATAATTACCGTTTTAGTAAAACTAGCATAACTTTTGCGTTTTAAGCCCGATTTTGACGTTTCTTATGCCCACGTCTTCGTAGTAAGACGAGTGATCAAAATATTACATTTTCAAGTTTTTGATATTCTGCGATGAATAGTGTTTTACTGTTCACGACAGCTAGTTTAGTCGTTTTAGGTTTTAATTAGCGTAAACTCGTAATCGTAATAACTTATTCGTTTTAAGCCCGATTTTAGTGATTCCTTCGAGTACGTCTCCGTTATTAAAAGATTTATTATATTTTACAAAGTTGGGTCCGCTGATGAATAGTACTTTTACTGTTCATAGTTTATAAAATTACTTTTATAAACTTTAATTATCGAAAATGTCGTAGTTTATTCATTATAGTTCCGTTTTTAGCGATTCTTTCGAGTACGATCTCGTAATTAAAAGTTATATCATATTTTTGATGTTTTAAAAACTGAAGTTGCTGTAATGAATAGTGTTTTTATAAAAATAGTTTTATAAAAGTATTTCTCGTTGTAAACTCGTAATTAACGTATCTTTTTCGTTGTAAATCGGTTTTTCGAGTTTCTTATCATTTTGGAATCGTCATGAGGCGTATTATTTTTATATTAGGCTCTACCTACTGTATGAAACACGAAATAAAAACCCTTTTATTATCCAAGTGTATTGATTTATAAAAAGTTTGTTTTATTAACTTTATAAACCCTAATTTATAACTAAACATGTTTATACTTAAACAACATGTTATTATAATTATAGATCCATTATTTCATGATATATATGACCATATGACATAAGAAAAAAAGTGTTATAAATTTATTGACAATAGTAAAACCATTTTTACATATTCAAAAGTCTTTAAGTGGTGATTTAAGCCATAAATAACATATTACACTGATATAATGATAATAAAAAAGTATAAAGGAAGTTAGAAGACCTTAGGGATGATGTATGAGATGAGAAATGAATGCTAAACCCGTGTTTAGCCTTAAAACCCAAGCTTGCACTTAAGAAAACCCTTGTTTCCAAATAAAAACCCAAATCTTGATTTCTTGCTTAATACTTGCAAATGGTGATTCAATGGTTGGAAACACCTTAGAATGACTTATAATAGATGTGTATAGAAGGTATAGTTGAATAAATTATGTATGGTTGTATATAAGGGTGTGTGAGCGCAGCTATATGTGGCAAGAGGGAGTATATGTTTGATTTATGTTAAAGTGTTTTTGCTTGTTTGAGTTTTCTTTCTCAGTAGATACAGGTATTCTAAGTTAGGGATTAGTCAAGGAGACACAGGTAAGGTTCAGGGGATGGGTCTATGTCTTAGGGTTGGGTTTATGAGTCAAGGAGACAAGGAATGGACTAGGTATGTGTTGGTATAAATGAAGTATGGTGTTCATTTGACCAAAGTGGAAGAGTTTCTTGTATATATATGCTAAATTTCGGCATACACATATATATGATATATATTTTGAGTAAACTTTATGTATTGGGTATAAAAGTGGGTATTTGTTGAAGCGTAGAAAAGTTTTGGTGGTTCCGGAGGCTGCCTAAACGGCATTTAATTCACGAAAACGTATACACTTTAAGTAACCTAAAAATAAAATGAACAAAGTTAATAATTATCCTCAAAATAATTACTTAACCCTTGTTTGATGTAAACATTTAATTGTTTGATGCCCGTTTACATTGAACGCTAATTTTTAGCTTACGCGATTTAGCTTAACATTTATGATTTAAAGCAAATGCGTACAATACAAAAGGTACATTGTGGATTTATCGACGTCGTCAATGACTTGAAAACACAGGGTGTTATAGACTTCCCCCGTTAAACGAGCCTTGTCCTCAAGGCTCACGATGCAGCACTTGACGACGGTGTGGTCTTGGTGAAGAGGTGTGGATATTTCTTCTTGAATTGGTCTTCACGCTCCCACGTGAACTCAGGACCTCTCTTGGAGTTCCATCGAACTTTGACTAATGGAATCCGACTTCGCTTCAACCGTTTAACTTCACGGCCCACTATTTCTACCGGTTCCTCAACAAAATGAAGCTTGTCATCCAGATGAGAAGGTCATTCCAACAGAACATGGCTAATGGTTCGTCGGCATGACACTTTTTCAGATTAGATACATGAAACGTATTATGAACTCTGCTCAACTCTTCTGGAAGTTCAAGCTTGTAAGCAACTTCTCCAACTCTTTCTATTACCTTAAAAGGTCCAACATACCTAGGGTTCAACTTCCCCCGTTTGCCAAAACGTACAACCCCTTTCCAAGGTGATACTTTAAGCATGACTTTATCCCCGACTTGGAATTCCATTGGCTTACGCTTCAGATCGGCGTAACTCTTCTGTCGATCACGAGCGGCTTGCATCCTTTGCTTGATCTGGATGATTTTCTCAGTGGTCTCTTGAAATCAGTTCTGGACGAGTATTTGAAGCTTCCATCAACTTCAGTCCACAATAACAGTAATATCTAAGTGCAACGACACTTGTCGCTATAAAGTGCTTCGTATGGTGCGGCCTGATGCTTGCGATTGATAGCTATTTATATGTATGAAAACTCGTACTAATGGAAATGGTTTAACCAACACCTTTCAAAGTCGAATTGCAACAAGAGCAGCATATCCTCGAGAGTTTGAATAGTCCTCTTGCTTTGTCCGTCTGTTTGTGGATGGTACGCAGTACTCATATCCAGACTAGTACCCAAAGCATTCTGAAGTGACCTCCAGAAATTTGATGCGAATCTTGGGTCGCGATACATGATTAAGAAACAGGTGTTCCATGTCTTGTGGCCACCTCCTTCATGTACAGTCTTGCCAAGTTTATCCAAAGATCAGTCTCTCTTATTGGTGTGAAGATTGCCCGACTTAGGTGAGTTTAGGTCATCGATCACCCAAATTGGTGTTATAGCCTTGAGGACGTTTTAAGAAAGCTTTGTAACAAAATCCTTGGTGCGATGTTGTCCCCTTCCATTCGGGTTCTTTAGGTTGTACCAACAATCCTGATGGCCTTTGATGTTCGGCCTTGACACTTAAACAAAGTTATACCATTTGCTAAACATACGTGGCTATGTCGGCTTTCACTGTTGGGCCACCAATTATAGCTTCTTCATGTCATTGGTACATTTTGTCGAAAACCCGGCTTATGAATAGAGTATTTTGTTTTGTGGGATCGTGCATGATCACAGTCCGCAATTCGCTCATAAAAGGTTCCAGCTCCTGCTCATTTAGGCACGGGTTCCATCCGCACGTGGTTCCAACTTTTGTTCTCTAATCGCTTCTGGAAATTTAGCGTTTTCAATCAACATTCCCCCAACGTCTTCACTCTTAATGTTCTCTGGTTTTCGCGCTTCAGTCTGAGCATTCAAGATCTGTTTGGGAAGATCCAAGCTAATAGTCATAACTAAGGCTCGAACTCTTAACGGTGGTTCTCGTTCTTTCCTGCTCAAAGCATCAGCAACGACATTTGCTTTCCCCGGGTGATAACGAATATCGCAATCGTAATCACTTAGCAACTCTAACCATCGGCGTTGCCTCATGTTCAACTCTTTTTGATCTAAAATGTGTTGCAACTTTCGTAGATCGGTGAACACCAGCTACATTAGTTTCCTTATAATTAATGTCACCTAGATCTTGAGAGCGAACACTACTGCTCCAAGTTCCAAATCATGAGTTGTATAGTTTTTCTCATGAATTTTTAACTGTCGTGATGCATAAGAAATCACCTTTTCTCTTTGCATCAACACAGCGCCCAAACCTTTCTTTGAAGCGTCGCAGTATGCGATGAAATCTTCACTTCCTTCAGGTAATGCAAGGATTGGTGCACTGCACAACTTTTGCTTCAACAGTTGAAAAGCTGCTTCTTGTTTATCGCCCCACTCAAACTTGACCTTCTTTTGAGTAAGCTTAGTCATTGGTTTGGCGATCTTTGAAAACCCTTCAATGAATCTTCGATAGTACCCAGCAAGACCTAAAAATTGACGAATCTCCGTTTGCTGACTTTGGAGATGTACCAATCCTTGATGGATTCAAATCTTGGCTGGATATCCACATGAATCTTCACTATCGATCAACTCGACCGAGGAACTGTACTTCTTTGGAAAAATCCAAAATTCACATTGGAAAACTTGGCAATACAATCTTCCTTCTTAAGCAATTCAAAAGATTTGCTTAAGGTGTGTTATTCATGTTCCTTGCCTTGTTCTTCGAGTATATCAGAATATCGTCAATAAAGACAATTCACAATTTGTCCATTATGGTTTTGCAAACCCGATTCATAAGGACCATGAATACGGCAGGTGCGTTTGTCAAACCAAATGGGCATAACTTGTATTCGTAATGGCCGTAACGAGTTATTGATGGCGTCTTCGGAATGTTTCTTTTTCGAACCCTTATTGGTTGTGATTAACCTGATCTTAGGTCGATTTTCGAGTAGACACTGGACCCTTGAAGATTGATCAAATAAATCATCAATCTTGGGAGCGGATAACGGTTCTTCACCGTTAGTTTATTCAATTCCCGGTAATCAATGCACATCCGGAATGATCCGTCTTTCTTCTTGACAAACAAGACCGGAGCTCCCCAAGGTGAGGAACTGGGTCTTATAAAGCCTTTATCAGACAGTTCTTTCAGTTGCTCAGACAACTCTTTCATCTCGGAAGGCGCCAATCGATAAGGTGCCCGTGTTATAGGTGCAGCACTAGGTACCAAATCAATTTGAAACTCCACTTGTCGAGTCGGAGGAAGACCCGGCAAGTCCTCAGGAAATACTTCGGGAAAGTCTTGAACTATTGGTACGTCCTCAAGTCGCTTCTTCTCTGACTTGTCTTCAACCTCTTTTGCAGTGACATGTGCCAAAAAGATAGGAAATCCTTTTTCCATGTACTCTTCGCTTTTGTGCACGAAATGATGTTAAATAGTGTCACATTTGTCCACTGAGTACTTCCGATCACCGTGTAATGATTAAGGTTCTATTTCTCCAGGGGATGTGAACAAATTTCTCGGCACACACAATGATCCGCTTGGAACTTCGCCTACAATCCTACGATTATAGCATCAAAACTACCAAGTTCTACAGGCATTAAGTTTATGTGGAACTGGTGGTTTAGGAAGTTTAATGTGCAACCCTTAAGTATAGTGTTTAACCCAATTATTCTCCCGTCAGCTAGTTCGACATCATAATAATGATCTAGGGTAGATGGCGTGATGTCAAATTGGGAGCTAAATGTAGTAGACACAAAACTTCGATCGGGGCTCCCGTATCAAAAAAGATATATAGCATAGGGTTGATTTAGTAGGAAACGTACCTGCAACGACTTGTCTGGGTTTGCCCCCGCATTTCCAACCACATAACCTTCGCTGGAGGCCCTGTCAAATTTCCGCTTGATCTCCCACGGTCATTGTTATCTCAGTCGTGGGCGAGTCTAATGTTTCTTTTAAAGTGGCCTTGAGCTCCGCACTCAAAGCAACCATTGCCCTGCTGATTATTGTTGTTGTTGTTACGATTGTTGTTGTTGTTGTTACGGTTGTTGTTTTTGTTACGGTTGTTGTTGTTGTTAGCAGGCCGTATCCTACAGTCCCTGGCCAGATGGCCAAACCTATTGCAGTTATTACACCTGGGTGGACAAGGACCTGCTTCATGTGCAATTAATCTTGGAAACATAGAGGCTTAGACCCGGCGTATGATTTCCTGTCACTATTGCCTGCGGTGTAGGCCTGGCCTGTGTTCTGCCTCTTATTCTGTTGGTTTTGATTATTCTTGGAAAGATCATCATTCTTTCTTTTCCTTTCTGCCTGACGTTCAGCATAAGCCTGGGTCTTATCCTCCATCAACTCAGTTGTAAACTCAATAACTTCTTGCATGGTCTTCGATTTTGATGCCTTTACACTGCCAAGTATCATATCGGGCAATCCACCGATATACTTTTCAATCTTGTCTACCTCTTCTAGGAACATCCTGGAACACATCAAAGCTAGTTGCTGAAATCGTCGACTATAGGCCACAAATCGGGTGACCCTGGATTTAAGATTCCGCATGCTCAGTCTCAATCTTCTTGATTCTCACCCCTTGGGCAGTATTTAACAGTCATCATTATCTTCAGTGCTACCCATGTCAAGGCATGAGCTGGCTTCGGTAGTAGTGTTTAAATATGGGATTTCACCTGTATGAGCATCGTCTGGCAGAGTGCAAGTCGCGAATTTTGACTTGACTAGCTGCTGGCAATTGCTAATGCTACAACACAGATTCCATTTCTCAAACCACGAGTGAGTCCGACAACTCTCGTGTGCCTTTGAGTCCAGGTGTGGGCTGCCTGGGTCACTGGAACCATTGCTATTGTAGCCATTCCTAACCCTGCTTGCTTCTGCTTCAGCCATTGCAGCAGCAACTCCTTGGTCAATTAAGGCCTGAAGTTGTGCCTCAGTAACAGTTGTGGTTGTTGGGGCTGGTGTAACTGGTGGGACTCGGGTTGACCTTGTGGTTCTCTTTGGTGCCATTTTCTTCAATCACAAGAAAATACAATACCCGTTAGATTTCAATACAATCATAACGTGACATAAACATATGCATCATAATAAAATAGATCACATCCACCCAGTGAACATATAACCTCACAGATCGACATAACATAATACATCCATTCCATATATAATTTGGAAATAACTGATCTTATGTTTGGTAACACAAATGCTTCATATCGCTAGGTTACAAAAATGAAAATCAACATAGAGCCCTACTAGCCGGGAGTTACCCGTAATACTTAGTAGGCTATACAGGATAGCTAATCAGAACAAAAAGATCATACAGGATAGCTAACTCAAAACAAAAAAAATCTATTACCGCCTGCTAGCTGAGAGTACCCATAAAAACTTAACAGATGCATAGTAGTACATCATAATAAAAGTCTAGGAACTGCATCCATTATCCTCCAATGCGTCAAACGCGGTGTTCCAGCCTCAGGGCTCTGGAGTACGCATGATATGCTGAACATGCTCAAATCATCTGACAGTCCTGACGCTGCATCGTGGCGACCCACCTCTAGTCTTTAACACTGTAACTCGTGGCCTCTAATGTCCTGCAGTGAGCCTCAGACCTAGCCAAGGCCTGACGGGTCTCCATACTCTCTTGCTCGTAAGCAAGTCTCTCTCTCCTCAATATCTCAATCTCAGCTCTCACAGCTGCACGATCCTTCTGGGCATCGTGATGTCGTGTGCAGAACTCTGAACTCTCTCTAGTGCAAACATCTACCTGGTAAGTGACCCTCCTCAGTATCTCGGACCTTAGTCTCCACAGTGTCTACAGAACTGCAATCGACCCTACGGCCCATAGTGGGTCTTGGCTGTCTCGCAGCAGCAGCAGCAGAACTCTCCCCAACCTTACACCCAGGTTTGGGAGCAGTAAGTAGTAGACTTTTCCGAGGCGACGTGTCAGCCTTGGGAATATCAGTTATGCGGCTAGTGGATGGTGCAGGTAGTGGTATAGGTAACAATGGTGGTGTCCCTGATGGGAGTAGTGGATGATAGGTGGATGGTGGAGGTGCAGAAGCAACCTCAGTAATGTATGCCTCTATAGGTGCCTCATCCTTAGTTGGCACTAAGTCCTCAGGGTGCTCAGGAATATACACTGGTACATGATCCTCCAGCTCTATAAGATCAGGTACATACTCTGTAGAACGTGGTGCCTGCTCCAGCAACTGTCGGACAGCCTCCTCATAAGGATCCTCAGATGGGATACTCCATGATCGTGCCTCAGAGTGAACAGAAGTATAGGTAACTGCGGAATCAGCTGACATGACTGTTGTGACCAGCAGAAATAACTTATATGAGTATATTATATAAGGCTCTTATTGTAATATACGTAATATATTATAAACACGTATATCAGTTATGAATGCATCTAGTTAATCCAACTAATGTAGCAAGTAG
>BQNB010179016.1:0-12815 GCA_026074375.1 Tanacetum coccineum
TAAACCCGAAAACTATGAACAATTCTGTCACAATCACTTATAGATTCGAATTACACTTTATTGCTACTTACTTGGATGGATTATAATCTGGATATTGATGGTGGATAGTGGTGATAGTCGATGGTGGTGATGGTGGTTTGAAGTAGTGTTTAGATCCTTGGTTTGTCAAGCCAAGATCACCAAAAACACATTTTTTAAGTGTTCTAAACGAATTGGGGTTTGTGTGTGTAAGAGATATAGAATGAGGTGATTAAGGGCTATATTTGTGCGGCGCACTTCATGAGTTAATGGACATAGCATTTAATTGCCTTTAAATTTCTCACAGACTCAAAAGTGCGTGGCACTTTGGCCAAAACCGCCACACTTTCTGCATATTCAGTAGTTTGCCTTTATCATGGTTGTAGATAATTAAATTCTATTTCTGTGGCCGCTTGAATCAACTAAAACGGAGCTGGTATGACCGAGTTATGATCAAAACAGTAAACAGGTGTCAGGAAGCTCTAAGTTTGAGTTATTTCTTTGTTTAAGCTTCAAATCTTCGTGTAATCTTCCGTATTCTTCCACAATACATATCATGAACCTATACTAGCAAATATAATTGATTAAGCATGAAAATTTCATGAGAAATTATCAAATAAATGAAAATAACCCAAAAACATGTATAATTTAGGCGTTATCACACATGCTGAATACATATGATCTTTATGAAATTTAAGCTTTGGAATGCCTCAAGCAAGACCGTCTTTGGCTAGCTTATAAAGAGTACAAAAGTTGAGATGAGATAACTGACGATGCCATAACCAGCTCTTAGTCTTTGAAGCTTTTGATAGAAGACAGACCAGAGAAGTCTTTAGCATGTCATCAATAGAAATTGTGTACAAATTTATGTCTTTGTATCCTTAGAGTAGATCAATACTGTCTAAATTCCGAATAATGCAGGTGTTTTTCCAAAAAACGACTTCAAGATCCGCGTCACTGAATTATCCAATAGAAAAAAGTTGTGTCCAATTCCTTCAACATTGTATACCCTTAAAATAGTTACATTCCTAAGCTGATAATCACCATATCCCATAATCTTTGCAATCTGGTCATTATCGAATCTAATAATTCCCAGAAATTTACTGACAAAGTTCATGAGCTGAGAGCGGTTCCCTGTCATATGTCTAGAGCATCCAGAGTCCAGATACCAGAGAACAATCTGGACAACCTGTCATTGACAAGAGAAGAGGAAGATGGAACATCTGTAGCAGTGGATCCCCAATTATGATTGGGTTCTAAGTTGTTAGCAATCATAGAATCGACACTCTTAGATTGTTTACTCGTACCTTTAGATTTTATTGGTTTGGGTCACCTACTATAGACTTTAAGTTTTAGTTTTTGTGTTTCAACTGAGTTGGAAGTGGTTTTCTTAGGAGGCACTAAGTTAGCTGAAGTGATCCTAGTTAAAGGGCACGAGTCACCAACAATAGTGAAAAGGCTTCTTGTTGGTTTCCACTTAGTCCTACTACAGTGAATACTTTACCCGTAGGTTTCTAAATATCATCCAATTGGTTATGCTTAAACTTAGATTTAGTTGTGATGTGTCGTTGTGTTGGTGTTATTTATGTATCAAGCTTTACTATTTATTTTATGCCGACTATACCTAAAAACAACACTTTAACGGGTAGTGTACCCGATCAAATGGAGTTTTGTGTAAGTATGGTGTCGATCACTAAGAGTGAGAGCGTTAACTACTAAGTTTATCAGTATTTTAGTTATCTATGTTAGTACTAAATTAATCAAATTTAAACCTAAGTTAAACCTAAACTAATGATAAGGGGGTTTCAGCCTGAGAGACTGACACGAGTTTGGGTTATCTAAACTAAAGTTTTGATGACAAGTAAAGCAATAAACACACACAAGAAGACAAACAAACGATAGAGAAGTGGTCAAACACTAATGTAAGGAAAACGTATCAACCATGAATAATCTGTTAAAACGCAGGTTTGTTTATTTAGTGCAATGATTGTCTTATCTCGAAGGGGCATATCATTCCTAGAATTAGGCGGTACTTCTTCCTAAGACCTAGATACGCTAATCCTGTCATAATTAGACGCATCCTCATAAATCAAGCATTTGTTGATTATAATCTATCTTAGGATCTAAGTAATGGTGATTTTAGTAAACCCTAGCTCATCGAGACTTTACCCACTTAGTGCTTAACGGCAATTTATATACTTGTAGTCCACTATCCGAGTCCTTACTAATGGAATAAGAACGTACTCGTTGAAACCAAGGTCACCTTATGGCTCAACTAAGTTCACTAATCTAAAGGCAAAGATAGGTTAATATTTGCGATCCTATGATTCTAGATATATATAAATTGCAATATGGAGAGCTATCCTGGACTCTTAGCCTACGCCCAAACAACACCGAAGTTGCAGCGCATTAAATATGTAGGACTAGACCCAATTGAATGATAGTTCGCATACTTAAGCACATAAACAAGTATAAATTGATAAACATAATCAACAATCAACGATGAATTAAGCAATCAATATAAACAAACCAAACATTAAATCTTCATAATCATGGCTAATACCTAAAGGTATTAGCCGATAGTCATTGTAACAATACACAAATTCATAGATGAACGATTAAAGTAATGAAAGATCATGCTAACCGAACGCGTATATAGAGTGTAAATGATTACAAGATTTGTCCTAATGATTGGAGCACTTTGCAGGACCTTCTTGGCTTCTTTTGTCTTCTGGGAATCGAACTTGGTGGTTAAAAGCATATCTAAAATCGTATTTAGGCTTTGGTATTTTTAGACTCTGAAAATTGGTCGATACGGCGTATTGGAACTCAATATGGCGTATCAGGGTTGCTTGGCATGGGCTCCAAGAATAAAATATTCCAGAATTTTCTTGAGCTGGTATGGATACGGCGTATCGGACCTCCTGGATACGGCGTATCAGACCTCCTAGATACGGCGTATCGGACTTATTGGGTACGGCGTATTGGGCTACTCCGATACGGTGTTTTGTACATCTTGGGTACGGATTATCGAGCTTCTTGGGTATGGAGTATTGGCTGAAAGTGTGCTTTTCTTGATATTTGACCAAAGTATAATATACGACGTATATACTGATGTAGATACGGCGTATTCTTCAAAGTCAGGCAATGGTCTTTTGATTAGTCAAAGTCTTGGATACGTCGTATAGGTCTAGAATAATACAACGTATTTGCTGTCAGATCAGTAGACTTTCTCAAACTCTTCATTTATGCTCCAAAATGCGTGCCTTTTAGCTAATCTTCACTAAGTACTACATAATTACTGCGATTCTCAAATATAAACGATTAAGAAACAATTCTTTGCAATAATTATATAAAATAGGTTAATTACATGGGATAAATGATGCTATAAAATAGACGTTATTTGATGTCATCAAATATCCCCCCACTTGAATCCTACTTGTCCTCAAGTAGCCTTTAGAAGTTTATAAAAATGTATCCCTAAGGATATTTTCTGTTAAAGCATTTATTTGATCTATTACAAGTACACAAGCAAACACCTCACGAAATAGGAAGATGAAAACACTCAAATCGCTTAATTAATCTATGTGGTAACATGTAACTAATTTGCTCAATTGCTCGGTCGTGACGAGTATTCTATCATAAGTTTAGCAAGGATACACATCTCCACTAATAAAGCCAAGGAGTAACAAGTTTATAAAGGTAAATATGGGTTTTTGTATGGAAAGGCTTACGGTTGATTATTCTACAATCTTTCACCAGAAGTACCACTCTAACAAGGCAGCTGAAGCACACATACATGGCCGTAACGACGGAATAGACATGTGTGTTCGATCACATCCTTATTCGAATTTAACCAACGGTTAGGATGGAATAATGATATTAGGGTTAAGAACATTCTAAACTTTCACCAAAAGTCTTAAACCAACGAGGCAGCTAAGATATGCATACATGGCCGTAACGACGGAATAGACATGCACGCTCGAACAAGATATGCATACATGGCCATAACGACGGAAGTAAATTGTTGTTAAATAAAAATCAAGAAACAAATAGATTAAGCCTAAAGTACAAGTTGCTAGACACTTTTTCCCTACTGTTACCATGATAAAGACACAACTATTTACAACGTCTTGATCATCGATAAAAACAACACCTAAGTTTGGCCATTCCCGTAATGGTTTCAACTTCCAATCATCAAAACTTTACATACTTTCTTACAAGTGTAAATTGCAATATCTTCCAATTTATACAATACTTTACATCGTTGATTTCTGAGACGCATCAACAAATAATCGATCATTCGTGTAATTTCTTTGGTAGTTGCGAAACGATTATTTTCAAACTTTCTTTCTCTCTCTTTTTGTATTTTTCTCATTTTTTCTATTTTTTTTGCTAACTATACTTCAATTCTCAGTGTAGTTTCACCATCTTCACGATCATAATAATTCGATAATTTCTCTTCAGTAGTTTTCGTTCTGTGGTTTCACCATTAACTTATCGGACGGTTAGTAAAATCAATGAGTGTTGATACTAATATACATTTTCTCATTTGCATGTGCAAATTTTTCAACCGCACAAAGATAGAAATGAACCACAAGACTCGGGAATACAAACTTTACACTGTAAAGCAAACTAGAAAACATAGCAACTTTAAATTAAAACTTAATCTAACAGGGTTAGGTTAAGGTGTAAGGGTGTAACGAAAAAACAAATAGTTGGTTTGTAATTCCTATAAAGGGCTTGGCTTAGGGGTTTTTTATAGTGGGTCTTCACTCTAAAGATGAGAGTGGAAAAGGGTTTAAACGGGAGGTTAACTAATCGGTGTAGTTAGTTAATAAGCAACATGTAAAGGCGATTTGGGTGTAATCCTAAAATTTACCAATTTAAACAAGTTACTTCTATCTAAAATCCATATTTACTCATTAGTTGGTACTACAAAATAGATATCACAAAGCAGTTATAAAGCTACAACTCACCGCAACACTTATATTTTTTGTGAAATTTGGGTAAACATTTGGAAACGGAAAGGTTAAAATTTCATAATATCTAATATGGGTTTATTGATTGTTGGCGGGTTATTAACAAGTAATTTTCACCTAAAGGATGCTTGAATTTTTTTTTAAATTTGAGCATATATTAAGCATTTTTAGTGTGAAAATTAGGACAAGTAAACATTCTAATTCCATCCCCCCACTTGAATTATACAACGTCCTCGTTGTATATATAAAACATTAAATACGGGAATTTAAAAAGAATTAGAATGAGAAACTCCCCTGATATTTGCTCGGTAGATTCTCCATGTTGAGTTTATTAGCAAGAATGCAGTGCTTGAACAGCCGCCTTGAAGTTTCAAGACTCCAAACACTTCAAGATCTCCAGATTTGTAAATTCTCCACCAATATTTGTTGATATTTTTCACGAGGTCCTGTGTAAATTCTCAGAAAACAAATGCAATTCTATCTCCGTGTATTCGTTTGGTTAGACTCGAAATAAAAAACCTAAAAAATTCTGTACCAGAGAAGTCGATTATGCCATATCCATACCCTATGGAAATGTCGTATTGATACCTGCCCTATACGATGTATTCATCGCGTAATGAATTACGTCGTATAGACTGTGTGAAAATAAAGAAATGGATAACGCTCCCAGATAGTCGATACGCGTATACATGGGGTTTGGTTGGATAGCCTTTATACGACAGACTGAAGACTGATCGATAAAATTGAAATAATTATGGGTTGTCTCCCTGGCATGCACTTTTGTTTATAGGGAAAAAGTCTTTAAAGTTAGACTTGCCCCAATTTATTCCATCCTTATAAAAACAATTTGGAGTTCGAACGGTGATGCAAATGGCACATACAAATTCTTAATTAGGAGAAAGAATGGCATCCCTTTTTTACTGAATGATTCCCGGTCATGTATTAAAATTTAGTCCCTTGATTAAAAACTTTCAGTTTTGAAACATTTTATTAGATGTATCAAGACTTATTTCCAAAAGCTTATTTGACCCATGTGCATACTGTCACACCCCGACAATGGCGAAACTCGGGAATGCAACATAATGATCAATCATAACACAATGTACAAAAATAGAGAAAACTATATTGCATAAACTCCAAGGGGGTGGAGTGGGGTTGGGGGGAATGTTGGGGGGGGGTTGCTTTGAAGACCATCAACCTTGAACAAACTCAAGTGATGTCCCAAATCGCAACTAAATTCCACTAAATCTCTTACGTTTATCTTATTGCCTCGCAGTGGGACCATAAACCAACTTAATCCCAAAAGCTCCAAAATACTAAGAATCAAACAACAAGCAAGCAAGACTTCAAACGAAATTCCACACGGGATACTTCTAAGTCTGTACTATAATCACCAAATATTCTTTTCACTTCACCGAAAATGATCTCGAATCCGTCCAACAATAATGTTGGTGAGCTCGTTGGTTTTGCCATAAATCCAAAAAGATTTTGGATGTGCCATATACTTTCAACAGTGGACATCAGTGCTATTATGACAGTGAATATTGCTTACAATCCAAGACAATAACATCCTCGCTAGTCATATCTCAACATCCAATAATTAAATCCGGTAGGTGCAACTCCCAAATCACTTAACGCACCTAATGGGTCTACCAGTGGAGCACTATTTAGGGCGGTTACCCACACAGAACCTTGCATGCTAAACACCAGGACATTGCAAGTACCACACATAACCTTGTATGCCAAACACGGTACATACAAGTACCACACAGAACCTTGCCATGCCAAACACAATACATGCAAGTAAATCAACACATAATATTTACATAACAGTCATAAGCACATATCTTGTCCCAAAACAAAACCATATTTCGCACAGATCAATTCAAAACATTTCAAAACACATTTGAGTATCATTTTCCCCCAACGGAAAAACCAGTAAAAAGTGGGGCTACGAGAACTCACCAAAGCAAGTCTTTAGCAACCATCTTCTCACTACACAAGCTAATGCAACGACGCCGCAATACTAGTCCACGTTAATGTTCTGATTTTAATCATTCACTTCCAAAACATTCGTCACGTTTGATGCATAGATTTAGACGCCGTTGCTACAGAGTACTCAAAATAGTTTTTAGTGGCTGTGATGTGTTGAACGACTATATTCTCTACATTTCAAATCAATCTCATTCTCCGATAATACATCTTATACTATTTAGCGTAAATAGATAAGTAATATAATAAATATTTATAATTATTAATTATAAAATATCTCGACAAGTCCATTCGGTACACCTTAATCACTTCAAAATAATCATTCCTTGATTGAAAACGACACGTTTAATCACAACAAACACAGTAGGAAAGTTTGAGAAAATTATTTTTTTTCGTTTCTTTTGTGAAATTTATTAATTAAATAACATAATAAATAATATTTTTTTTTTAAAAATCAAAAATCTGTTTTAAGTAAAAACTTTCTAAAGGATAAACTTTTTACGAAATTGCGACATGTCCCGTATGGGTTTATCAACGTTTTCCAAGGTCTCAAATTTTAATTTCCAAACACTTTTCACAATTCGACACTTTTCGACAAAAATCCAAAATCTCAAACTTTAACGTTCACCAAAACGTTTTCCCCAAAATAACGATCAATATCACTTCGTAAATACATTTTGCTATCAAAAATTCCACCAAAACTCTCAAAATGATCAAATATCGCTTATTGGGCCTCAAGGCCCAACAAGGGTCCATTAGGACATTTATAAGTCTAAAATACTATTTAAGTCCAAAACCAATGTCCATTTACATATATAAGTATATACTTTTATGTAGAAATAATCCGGACCACAATAAGCCATCCCATTAAGCCGCGGCTCAAATAGACTTATTGGGCCGTGAGTCCATAAACTCTAAAATACGTATATTAAGCTTTAAAATAAGCTAATAAGCTACGTATCGCTTTTGGTTACTACCATAAGCCTCAAAAATAGTCCACAACATATGCCATAACACAAAAATAATCAAAATCACTTTCCAAGTGACCTTGGGATTTTACACGTGGCATATAAGCCTAAATAAGCCAAGAAATAGCTTAAAAATAAGCCCGAATAAGCCATACAAGCAACTTACCAAAAATAAACATTCTAGCAACATATATTATTCAACCATCACGACCACAACATCAAAACTACAAAAACCCTTATTTTCTTTTTCATTATTCACGAACCAAACACACCCTTTTTTTTCGTTTCGCTTCCAAAAATTAATTTTCACAACGATCAACTTGTACAACTAACATCTATGCATCAACATAAACCCAAAATGACAAACAAAATTTAAATTTGAAAACTTACAAGAAAATCTTCAAATTTGTAGATTTCGACACGAACTGGACAACCCAAACGTTGTTTAAATGAATAACCAAACACTAGAATCAACACAAATATTTAATTTAGTCTTAATGTTTTCTTGATCAAAATTCAAAAATTATGAGTGTGTGTGTGTGTTGTAGGTGGCGGACGAACTATACACACACAAGAGAAGTGTGTTTGATTTATCCTTGTAAATGGATATGGGAGTTATGTTGGAAATATTATTCTGTGGAAACATATATGTGTACATCTCTTAGACAAATGAGCTAAAATTTAGCCTCATTGTCTCCCTTTCTAACCATAACTGGCCATGGGATCTAAGGGAGTCCCGGGTCTTTCTTCTCTTGTCGAAATCACTTAAAAGCTCGTAAAACTCAACCGTAAAAATTTTCCCAAAGTTATAAAAAAAGCATTTTTATTCATTAAAATACTTTTCCATTATCCCTTAGAGTATTTTCACTTGCCATATTTACACTTTAAACCCTTCAAAATTCAATTTGGACATTAACGGACGTATCAGACTCGTTTTTTGCATTTCTTAAAATTCACGGGTCAAACCACCTCGAATACACATAACACAATAATACCTTTCAAAAAGGATTATTAATCAATAACCTTATATTCATCACTCTTCATATCATAAAATCACCACGTCAAACACGGTACAAAATCTGAAATAAACTAACACAAAGTCAAATAGTCAAATGGACTATTTAATGAAATATTCTAGAACACAAAAAGGGCAAATGTTACACATAGGCCCACCATCGGTATTTATTAATTAGGTAACGGTTTGATAGATAAATCCCCCGAAGTGTGTTTTTTAATATCGACTTTATTATCATCATTGTCCTTATTCGATTTTAAATCATTGGATTAAATTACGTTAAAAGGAAATAGATCATTAAAGTTTAAAACGTTTTGTTCCTCACCGTCACATTCGGATAATGACGTTTCATTTTTAAAATTAACTTCATCGATATGTTGAGGACTTAAAGTGGGTTCAGTTAAGAAATCTAATTTAGACGTTTGAGATCATTGTAAACAATGGCTGAAAAATTCATCTTTTCAAAATCTTTAAAGTAGTCTAATCATCAAAATAATGACGCTTAGGCCTCGGGGTGATTGAAGCAAAGTGCATTATTGACTTTATCATTATCATTTTCCGAATCCGTTTTTAAATTGTTGACAAAAATTATTTTGTAAGAAAATGAATTTTTGTTGAAAATTACGTGCAATCTTCATCGTCAAATTCGTCAAACGATATTCTAAAGTCAATTTCATCGTTATTAAGAAAACTTACCGTAGGCTCACACGAGAGTGTTGCTTCAGATGTTAATGTGTCAATTAACGTCTATAGCTGGAAATTCCGGTTTCAACAGTTATGAGGTCCAGGGGTGACGTTTATTATCCCAGATATTACCATACGTAGCAGTTTTTCCAGTTATACACCTTACACGCCACGAGCTTATTCTTCCCTCAAGCTGAGCTACTCCTCCATAGTAATGTCGGGGTCGTCCATTTTAACCTGTAATAAATTCGCTAGGAAAGAAAACTGTCAAATAGCTTAATACGCCGTATTCAGTGAATTGAATACGCCGTATTGATGATAAAGTCGAATACGCCTGTGGTATTGATTTGAAAAAGATTTATACGCCGTATCCGGATAATGGGAATTACACCGTATTCGTATTCGACTCAGAAAGTTACGCGAACTGTATAATGCACCACAAACACACAATATGCAAAAAATATACATATTACAGAAATCAAAACACATATATCAAATTAATCTAAACTAAATTAAATCTAAACTAAAACACTAATAAAAACAAGAATTAAACAACTTCACTCCCCGGTAATGACGCTAAAAACTAGATTGTGTCGTTGTGTAGGTGTTATTTATGTATCAAGTTTTACTATTTTTTTATGTCGCTTTACTAAAACAAACACTTTAGAACGAGAGTTTACCGTAACCGAAGTTGAAGTTTCGTGGTAAGTAGGGTGTCGATCACTAAGAGCGAGAACGTTAATATCTTAATCTATCAGTAATTTAGTTATCTAAGTTAAACCTAAAACTAATGAAAAAAGGAGGGTTTTCAATCTGAGAGACTGGCACGAGTTTTAGGTATCTAACCTAAGGTTTTGATGACAATTAACACACGCAAGTTGATAAACAAAGGATAAAGAAGCGGTCAAGCCTAATGTAAGGAAAATGTACTAACCATGAATAATCCGATAAAACGCAGGTTTGTTTATTAGTGCAATGATTGACTTATCTCGAAGGGCATATCATTCCTAGACTTAGGCGGTACGTCTTCCTAAGGACCTTAGACACGCTAATTCTGTCACATTAGACGCATACACATTAAAGCATCCTTATGTAGTTTATTAATCTATCTTAGGATCTAAGTTATGGTTCTGTACTAAACCTAGCTCATCGAGGACTTTACCAATTACTGCTTAACGGGATTTTTGACTTGAGTCCATGTTCCGTGTTCCTTACCAATAGAATAAGAACGTATTCGTTGTTACCAAGGTCACCTTATGGCTCAACTAAGTTCACTAATCTAAAAGCAAAGATAGGTCAATATTTGTGATCCTATGATTCTAGATATATAAATTGCAATATGGAGAGCTATCCCGGACTCTTAGCCTACGCCCAAACAACACCGAAGTTGCAGTGCATTAAATATGTAGGACTCAGGACCCGAGTGATGATAGTTCGCAACTTAAGCACATAAACAAGTATAATTGATAAAAACATAATCATAATCAACGATGAATTGAGCATTCATATTAACACAAACCAAACATTAAATCTTCATAATCATGGCTAATACCTAAAGGTATTAGCCGATAGTCATTGTAACAATACACAAATTCATAGATGAACGATTAAAGTAACGAAAGATCATGCTAACCGAACATGTATATAGAATGTGAATGATTACAAGAGTTTTCCTAATGATTGGAGCACTTTGTGAGACCTTCTTGGCTTCTTTTGTCTTCTGGGAATCAAACTTGGTGGTTAAAAGCATATCTAAAATCGTATTTAGGCTTTGGTATTTATAGACTCTGAAAATTGGTCGATACGGTGTATTGGAATTCAATACGGCGTATCGGGGTTGCTTGGTGTGTGCTCCAAGAATAAAATATTCTAGAATTTTCTTGAGCTGGTATGTATATGGCGTATCGGACCTCCTGGATACGGCGTATTGGACCTCCTCGATACGACGTATCGGACTTATTGGGTACGGCGTATTGGGCTACTCCGGTACGGTGTTTTGTACATCTTGGGTACAGCGTCGAGCTTCTTGGGTACGGAGTATTGGCTGAAAGTGTGCTTTTCTTGATATTTGACCAAAGTATAATATTCGATGTATATACTGATGTGGATACAGCATATTCTTCAAAGTCAGGCAATGGTCTTTTGATTCGTCAAAGTCTTGGATACGTCGTATAGGTCTAGAATAATACGACGTATTTGCTGTCAGATCAGTAAAGTTTCTCGAACTCTTCATTTATGCTCCAAAATGCGTGCCTTTTAGCTAATCTTCACCAAGTACTCTATAATTACTGCAATTCTCAAATACAAACGATTAAGCAACAATTCTTTGCAATAATTATATAAAATGGGTTAAACATGGGATAAATGATGCTATAAAATAGACGTTATTTGATGTCATTAAATATCACCCCCACTTGAATCCTACTTGTCCTCAAGTAGCCTTTAAAAGTTTATAAAAATGTATCCCTTAAGGATATTTTCCATTAAAGCACTTATTCGATCTATTACAAGTACACAACCAAGCACTTCATGAAATAGGAAGATGAAAACACTTAAATCACTTAACTAATCTATGTGGTAACATGTAACTAATTAGCTCAATTGCTCGGTCGTGACGAGTATTATATCATAAGCTTGGCAAGGAAACACATCTCCACCATTAAAGCCAAGGAGTAACAAGTTTATAAAGGTAAATATGGGTTTTTGCATGGAAAGGCGTACGGTTTAATCATTCTACAATCTTTCACCAGAAGTACCACTCTAACAAGGTAAGCACAAATACACACCCGGAATGCCGGGATAGACATGAGTGTTCGATCACATCCCCATTCGAATTTAACCAACGGTTAGGGTGAAGAATGATATAGGGTAGGAACCTTCTAACTTTCACCAAAAGTCATAAACCAACAAGGTACAAGACATGCATACATGGCTGGAACGCCGAAATAAACATGCATGTTCGTATGGCTCCTCATTCACGTAAAACCAGAGGTTAATCATTAGGTGAGAGGGAAGTAAATTATTGTTAAATAATGTAGGATCCCGTAATCACTTCATAACATATAACATATACGAAATCGAACTAGAAAGGAGAAAGAAAGAGTTGTTCTAGAGAGAGAAACTAGAGAGAGAGATGAGAGAAAAGAGAAAAGATAT
>BQNB010179018.1:0-12815 GCA_026074375.1 Tanacetum coccineum
TTAGGCGCAAATGGTTCCATACTTGACTTATTTCTGTTATCAGCCATCACTTCTTCCATCTACTAGCTCTGATAAGAATTTCCTGTAACAAGGGTAAAAATATCAGCAGGATTTAATAGAAGTGAATACGCCGTATTAATCTTTAAAATGAATACGCTGTATTAGATAAAAGGTTGGATACGCCGTATCGAGTTATCGACCAGAACAGTATATTAGCAAAACAATTAAATTAAACACACAAATATACAAGCAAACAATTAAACTAACAAATATACAAAAATATACAGAATATACAAGAATATACACTAATCTAATTAACACTACTCCTAAGGGTTAGATCTAATGTTAAAAACCAAAATATAAAATAAAAATCAAGATTAATTTTCACTCCCCGGCAACGGCGCCAAAAACTTGATGTGTCATTGTGTGGTGTATATTTTTATGATTCAAGTTTTAAATTTATATTTTGCCGACTTAACCAAAAACAACACTTTAACGGGCAGTGTACCCGGTCGGTGGCAGATTTGTGGTAAGTAGGGTGTCGAACACTTGAAGGGAGGTTAAATCACTCAATTTATTTATATTTTGGTTATCTAATCCAAGTTAATTCTAATCCAAGTTAATTCTAATCCAAGTCAAACCTATGCTAATCCTATGTTAGTTCTACTCCTAATTCTAACAGGTAAAAGGGGGTTTCAGTCAGAGAGACTGGCATGGGTTTGGTTGTTGACTACAATCAATTCAAGACACTTTAACCCACGTAAGCAAATTAACAGAAGATAAAAGAGCGGTCGAGCCTTATGATAGAAAACTATATTAGCCATAATTAATCCGATTAGAAGTTGGTTTGTTTATTCAGTGCAATGATTACTTATCTCGAAGAGGCATATCATTCTTAGACTTAGACGGGACTTCATCCTAAGACCTAAACACATTAATTCTGTCACAATTAAAGCATCCGCATAAAGCATCCTTATTTGCTGATTATAATCTATCTTATGGATTAAAGTAATGGTGATCTTGTTAAACCCTAGCTCATAGAGACTATACCTACTTACTGCTTAATGGAATTTATACTCTAGTAGTCCACTTGTCCAACTATTCAATGGAATCAGAACATTATTTGTTGAATTATCTAATTCACCTACTAGTCAACATGTTCAATAAACCAAAGGCAATTTCCGTTAACTAGTTAAGCCAGAAGCGTTTCCTTAGCACGATTTTAGAATGACAATATTTGTGATCCTATGATTCTAGATGTATAAATCACTATATAGAGAACTATCCCGGCATCTAGATTACTTGGGCAGCATTGTCGACTATGTCTTTTCCTTTAAATTTCCTAAGATCATTTTTTAATGTTGTTATGACAAAAACTTTTTCCTGAAGTTGAGCATTTAAATCAGTAATTTCAACAGACTTTTGATTTAATTTGCTTAAGCCAAAGATTCATCAAAGTTCTTCTAAGCACGAACACGTGATGGTTTAATTGAATCATAGAGTTGTTTATAAGTTTTATCAATTAATCAAAGTTCATATCTCAAGCTAAATTAGTTTTGTCACCATATGTTCCATTCTATATTGATGGTCTCAATCTTATCTATGTACTTTTTCACAACACTGGTTTGGTGGTGGAAGTTGTTATTCAAAGACAGAAGTTTATAATGTTTTGCCTCACTTCTTGATTGTTGTGTATTTTGCTTGAAGCTTAGCTTTCAAGTTGTTTAATTCAAACACTTGATCAAATAAAGTCATTGAGTTTACGAGATTGTGTTATTCTTTTGAAAAATTTCTTTATTGAGTTGCATTGCAAGTTCAAGAGAAATGCAGTGTTGTTCAAGTTTTGAAAAGCTTTTTGAAAGACGGTTATACTCATCTTTTTCGACCATTTTGTGTTGTTTGATAAGCTCAGCTTTAAGTTCGAGACACTTGTTGCACATTTCTACATAATTCACAGAATCATTCATAGCAACAGAAGAATTCACATTCACAGAAGTATTCATATTCATAGAAGAATTCACAACAATATTCACAATATCTTGAGAAATGATTTGATCCAAGAGTCGATCGTTTTCAATCAAAAATTATTTCTTTTGAATTTCAAAGCACTGTTTTTCGACAAAATACTATTGAACAGCAGCTTCCATCTGGTTAAAACTGTTTGTACTTCCGTTACCTCATTTAATAGATCTTTATCAAAAACATTAAATATGTCTTTTAAGGTCTTTTAAAAAGTGGATTATTTCTTTTAGGAAAACATGTGTTCAAACCCCCATTCCCCTTCTGTTAAAGCATCAGGCGTAATCCGCTTTTTTACCACATGGTCAAATTGGCCAAGATGGTATTTAAGCTTTTTAAGGCTTGTATTAACTAGGCTTACCTTAGAAAGTTCCCGATGAGCCTCAATTTTGATAGGTGAAGAAGCAGATTGGTCAGTGTTAGGGTGTGAAGTTTTTAACCGGAAAGCTTGTTCATCATACAGTTCTTGTTGTATGGATTAAACTTACAACCCGAGTTTTACTACGCAGAACGACGATCGCGTATCCGATGACCGTAATAATTATTTTTCGGGTTTCCCGTGAATAAAGCCGTCGACATTTAAAAATTTTATTGTCGTTGATAATATTTTGTATTTTATTATGAAAAATTTGGAAAAAGAATTTGATAATTTTTTATTTTTGAACGTTTCGCGAGTCACCGTTGACCGGACGGTGTTCGTTAAAACGTAATTTGAGCATGCGTAAAAATTTCCGACGCATCTCATTATTATTTTTAAGATCTCATTTATTATTTTTATGATGTCTCATTTTGTTCTTGTCTTGAGCCGGATTCGTGTTTTAAAATGTACACAGTTTATTAAATATTTTAAACCAAAAAAATGTAACGGAAAATAAAAATGGTCTCGTATGTAATCCGAGACCACGTTGTCGGGTTATATTTTAGTAAAAGTATGGCGTGTAAAAAATTCTAAAGAAGAAAAGAGGGGAGGATCAATTCTTTGCCAACCAGCCAAAAGTACAAGCATATATAATATAATATATATATATATATATATATAATATATATACTATATATATATAATAAATATATAAAATATATAAATAGATATAATATATATATATATAAATATAATTCGTAGTGTGTTTGTTACTTGCTCATTTTCATAACAAAAACACACACAACAAACTAGAAATCATCTCCCCCTCTCCACAATGTCAGCTCAGCCACCATCCACTCCACCAACACCACTGGAAAAGTTTTTCGGTCCCCGAAACACGCCGTTTCCGCCGAAAAAAGTCACGATGCATTTCATCAACCTATATTTCCCGAATCCTCTCTACATTCCTACACATCTACGCAATAAAATAACACATGCAATGAGTATTTTTCAAGTTAGAGTTCGGGTTAGTTTCAAGTCATTTCGGTTGAGAAGTGGGTTTATTAAGGCATTGTGAGCATTCTTTTATATTTTGTTTCGTTTGTTTCGTTCATTTGAATTGATTTTGTTCGTTGTATGTGATGAAATCCGATGGGTATTGCGCTAGACTAGATTAAAAAGGATATTGGAGATGTTATTTAGGAGGCTAAGAAATTGTGTCCTGATGATTTTTGGAGAGTCAAAAATGGGGTGTGTATATTTTTATGATTCATGTTTTAAATTTATATTTTGTCGACTTAACCAAAAACAACACTTTAACGGGCAGTGTACCCGGTCGGTTGTAGATTCGTGGTAAGTAGGGTGTCGAACACTTGAAGCGAGGTTAAATCTCTCAATTTATATATATCTTGGTTATCTAATCTATGTTAATTCTAATCTAAGTCAAACCTATGTTAATCCTATGTTAGTTCTAATCCTAATTCTAACAGGTAAAGGGGGTTTCAGCCTAAGAGACTGGCACGGGTTTGGTTGGTGACTACCTTGGTTTAAAAATGCGTTTAGCGATCCAATGCGCTAATGGTCCCAAAGGCCATTACGTGATGCGTGATGCGAATGTGAGCGCAATTTAGACGTGATGCGTTTAGTGTTAAAAAAGTTCAAAAAATATTTATACATAGGATATTCCACCAAGTACCAACTAAATGTAATAAACATACAAAATAACTTACTAGCATATTGAATTTAGGCCAATAATCCATTTTATAACAAATAAATCAAAAGCAAAGCTTGACATAAAACACTTAGTAAAACACAAGATACTATATTTTCATTATTGTGTTTGTTTTGGACGTCTTTTAACAAGTTTTATCTTAACAGGCCATTAAAATATGTGATTGTCTTTTATATGGTTTAATTTTGACTAAAATAACCTAAAGTCTAGATTACGACAATTATGACCGTTGCTAGCAATACAAAAATGCGATAAATTAAAACATAATGCGAACGCAATATGGGATGGCCTTACATTAGGCACCATGATGCAAAATTTTAAATTCAATGCAATGATGCGTGCAATTTGGGCAATGATACACGCATTTTTAAACCAAGGTGACTACAATCAATTCAAGACACTTTAACCCACATAAGCAAATTAACAGAAGATAAAAGAGTGGTCAAACCTTATGATAGAAAACTATATTAGCCATCATTAATCTGATTAGAAGTTGGTTTGTTTATTCAGTGCAATGATTACTTATCTCAAAGAGGCATATCATTCTTAAACTTAGGTGGACTTTTTCCTAAGACCTAGACACATTAAATCTGTCACAATTAAAGAATCCGCATAAAGCATCCTTATTACCTGATTATAATTTATCTTAGGGATTAAAGCAATAGTGATCTTGTTAAACCCTAGCTCATAGAGACTTTACCCACTTACTGCTTAATGGAATTTATACACTAGTAGTCCACTTGTCTAACTATCCAATGGAATCAGAACATTATTTGTTGAACTGTCTAGATTCATCTACTAGTCAACATTGTTGATCCCAATGAACAGATCTTGAACCCCTTAGCTTGATGTAAGGTTTTGTATCCTTGGATAAATCTAAAGGCACTAAGACTAAAACTTTGAGTGTATGATATAAACTATGTGGAATCTAGTTTATATCACTAAGAAGAAAAAGTATGTCTGAGATACAGAAATACAACCAAAACAATAAGCTTCAATATATTAATATGAACACTCTTTGACAATGTTAGGGTTTACAACCTTGAAGCTATGAATACTATATAAGACTGATAGTACTAATTATACTGGCAGTGCTAATAAAGTACTAACTACTTAGTCTATTTTCTTCAATCTTTAGTAGCAGCATCAACTCTGAACCATAATGATAAATTGCATATCTATTCTTAATTTAACTACAAGCAAATCAGTAATAGCCGTAAAAACTATATAAGACTGGATAGTACTAATTTATACAGCAGTGCTAATAAAGTACTAGACTACCTTAGTCTAATTTTCATTCAATCTTTAGTATGGCAGCATCAACGTCCGAACCAGCTTAGTAAATTAGCACATTATAGTAACTCAGAATTTCCCAACAAACATGTTAAAATAAACTAAAAGGCAATATTTCGTTATAACCTAGTTAAGCCAGAAGCGCACCTTAGCACGATTTTAGAATGACAAATTTAAGATCCTATGATTCTAGATGTATAAATCACTAAATAGAGAGCTATCCCGGTATCTAGATTGCTTGGTGCGTATCACTAGATCCAGTTGAATGATAGGTCCAGTACAAAAGTGCACTGTAAAAAGTATATTGGATAAACATAAACAAAGCATACTACGATAAATTTAAGAATCAGATAAAACAAAACCAAACATTCAAATCTTCAAAATAATGGCTAATACCCGAAGGTATTAGCCTTCAAACATCATAATTAATACAAGAGTAATTGTTTTAGCCAAGGTAAACTAACCGAGTTAACGAATGATACCAAAAACTGAACGATTACAAAATTATAAGAAATTACACGTTGTCTTCTATGGATTGGAATGCGTTGCAAGACCTCTTCTGCTCTTTTTCTCTTCTGAAAATTGACTTTTGTGGTTTAGGTATCGAGAATATGATTTAGCACACTAAAAACTCATTTTTGAGTTTTGTATTTATAGGGTCTAGAGTCGGTGTCGATACGGCGTATCCAAGGTATTGGATATGACGTATTAGAGTTTCTTGGAGTAGGGACCACGTTTGATATCTTCCAGAATATTTTATGTCCCATATAGCTTGAATACGGTGTATTGCCTTTCCTGGATATAGTGTATTGGACTTGTTTCCTTTGTAGTCTTTGGTGAGTGCAGGCACGGATACACTGTATATTCCTTGATAGATATGGCGTATTGGTTGTCAGAAAGTTAATCTTCAAAATATCTTCGTTTAAGCTCCGAAATGTGCGCCTTTTGCTAATACTCACCAAGTACTCCGTAATTACTGCAATTCTTAAATATAAACGATTAAGTAACAATTCTTTGCAATAATTATAAAAAATGGGTTAATTACATGGGATAAATGATGCTATAAAATAGACGTTATTTGATGTCATCAAATTGCTTGACGTAAACTTTTACTTGTTTGATGTCCGTTTACGTTGAATGTTGATTTTTAATTTACGCAATTTAACTAAACGATGAAAATTAAAAGCCAATGCGTAAAACCCTAAAAATAAATAACAGCAAGAATGGAGTCGTAAAATGACCTAAAATAATGGACTGTTATAGTCTTCCCCCGTTAAAGGAGCCTTGTCTTCAAGGCTCAAGATGCGGCACTTGTCGAGGATGCGGTTTTTATAAAGAGATGTGGATACTTCTTTCGGAATTGATCTTCACGTTCCCATTTGAACTCAGGACCTCTCCTAGAGTTCCATCGAACCGCTTGGCTTCACGATCCATGATCTCCACTAGTTCTTCAACGAAGTGAAGCTTATTGTCAATGTGTATTTCATCCAACGGAATTGCCAATGGCTCGTCGGATAAACATTTCTTCAGAGTGGATACGTGAAACGTGCTATGAACCCTGCTTAGTTGTTGAGGAAGTTCGAGTCTGTAAGAAACAGTTCTCGCTTTGGCTAACACCTTGAAAGGTCTAATATTGGGTTCAACTTCCCCCGTTTACCAAAACGGATAACCCCTTTCCAAGGTGATACCTTTAACATATCCTTGTCTCCAACTAGAAATTCTAAAGGCTTATGCCTCACAAAGGCGTAACTCTTCTGGCGATCATGAGCGGCTTGAATTCTTTATTTGATTTGCTCAATTTTCTCGGTTGTCTCATGAATGATTTTTGGAGCGGTGAGCTGAGTATCTTCGACCTCGGCCCAGCAAACAGGTGAACGACACTTACAACCATAAAGTGCCTCAAATGGTACAACTTTAATGCTCGTATGATAACTATTGTTGTATGAGAACTCAATCAACGTGTTGATTAACTATGGAGATAGTATATTTAATTTGAGGCACGGATTGTTGTTGTGGACAAGCCTCTTGATGAATAGTTGATGAGTAAGCATGTGGATACGGTGCTGATGGATAAGTGATTACATATGGTGTGGACAGATAAGTAGTTGAATAATGTTGTGTAGGATGAGTTGATCCATATTGAGGAGATTGAGATGGTGAAAACTGTTGTTGTTGTTGTTGAAACTGGGGATTGTTGTATGAAGACTAATAAGTGTTAAAGAGAGATGGTGTCATTTGATGATTTGCAACTAATGCAAGTGGATCTTGACTGCGTTCACGCATGAGACGGACTTCATTTGCATGGAGCTCATGTTGTTCAAGATATGCATGAAGTTGATCAAAGTTAGTAGTATGCAAATCTTTTCCAAGCTTGATATTAGTCACAAACTTACTCTATTCAGGTGGAAGACTGTTTAAGAACTTGGTATTAACTTGAAATTGCTCCAGTTTCATATTGTAAATGTTCATGTCATTCATTAGTTGAGTAAATCTTAAGTAATACTGATGAAGTGATTCCCCCTTGATGTGAGTGAACTTATCATATGCATTATACAGTTTGCACTCCCTTTCCTGCTTGGTCAATGAGGTACCTTGCATTAGTAGTTGAACCTTTTCCCATAGATCCTTGGCAACTATGTGATGATTAACAAGTGAATAGATATCAGTTGGTAGACCTTGAAGAATGATATTAATTGCCTTCATATCACAATCAGCTTGAAATTTCTCAGTAGGAGACAATTCAGCATATTTCTTGGTCCTGGTCACCCCGCTTTCTTCAATCGTAGGCCAAATGAATGGACCATGTTCAACTGATTCAAGTATCATTATTCTATGTTCTCTGTTTTTCATGTATAGTTCTATTCTACTTTTCCAAGAATCATACAAGTCTTTGTCCAACATTGGTGGACGATTGTCAGCACCAGAAAGTATCATGTACTCAGCAAGAGTATTCTTTTGTCTAGTTAGAATCATTGAATCCATTTTAATTTTGATGTTATTAGATTACTTGTTGATCGGACAGTGATAAGAAGTAATTGTGTTAAAATGAGATGTGTTTTAGGTATGTCAAGTCTTAAAACTACACGGGATTTTACAACTCTTGATTAAACAGGAAAATGATGATTCACAGGATTTTACAAGTCAAAGAAATAAACTATATAATTCAAATTATGATTAATTCGCCTCTAAACAACTGATTAATTCGCCTTTAATGCAAAGGATTAATTTGCCTTGAAGATTAAGATTAATTTGACTTAACAAAAAGAGATTAATTCGCCTTCGTCAAAGGTTTAATTCGCTTTCTGTAGAAAGTTTAATTCGCTTTCAGACAAATCTTAATTCGCCTTCTAAGAGAACTAATTCGCCTTTAAGGAGAGAAATTAATTCGCCTTTGTAACACCTCCATTTTTGACATATAGCAGCGGAAGCTAATCTGAGGTATTACTTCATGGATCAATAGACATAATCATAGAAAATGACTCAAAAGAGACGTTTTGAAAAATTTAGTTATCATTCAATATCATATCAGAGTTTTACAAAAGGAGGTCCCAAAATCTAGAAACATAAAGTTTGAATGATAACAGTTTAGCCATCTTCAAGTTCGTGTCACTCCGTGCCATAAGTTGCACAATTTCCTGAGATAAACATGCTAAAAAGTCAACACAATGGTCGAGTGAAATTCATAGGTTTTCAGTTAAACAGTTTGAATACAAGTCATCATAACAGTGGGTTACGTTGTTATACACCCATAAGTGTAATAATTTCAATGAGTATAATTATTACGGAAAACAGTATTATCATGGAAAACAGTATTATCATGGAAAACAGTATTATCGTGGAAGACAATATTATTATGGAAAATAGTTTTATCATGGAAGACAGTATTATTACCCTACGCTCATGAATCACATATTTAACAGAACCGGGAGCCTCTATTTTAAGACATACTGGGAGCTACTACCCAAAGAGATACTAGGAGCTACTACCCAAAGAGATACTGGGAGCTATTACCCAAAGAGATACTGGGAGATATTACCCAAAGAGATACTGGGAGCTATTACCCAAAGAGATACCGGGAGCTATTACCCAAAGAGAGACTGGGATGTCTTATAGGAAAATGGAGGTAACTTAGGAAATAATATATCAAGATAGCATATAGTTGGAAAAACACTTGTATTCATAGTTTATAGCATGAATCCCCCACGGGATTTAGAAAACATATAAAGATGGGACTATTCACAGTGATGGAACCATATCATATATCAAAATCACTTGTGTTTAATTTGTATAAAACAAGCATGTATCCCCCTCGCGGGTTTATAAAACATGTAAATAAGTAAAGGCGAGGCTATGAACTTCACAATATCGGTTTTAAGTACTTGTGTATATTAAAAACAATTGAGCATGTATCCCCCTCGCGGGTTTATAAAGTATTCAAAAGATTTAAAATGCGAGGCTATGAACTCACAATATCGGTTTTAAGTACTTGTGTATATTAAAAACAATTGAGCATGTATCCCCCTCGCGGGTTTAAAAATATAAAGACTTTAAAAGCGAGGCTATGAAATCTCACCTTAACAGTACAGGGAAATCTGATTGATGGCAAAAGTATATCAAGTGAAAGTAACGGCTTTGTCACGCAACCTGAAGTAATATGTCAAGTCTTAGTGTGATGGTTTATGTTTCAAAACTTTACAAAGTTTAACGTATATCTTTGATTTATTAAATTATGGAAATATTGTATCGCTGTTCGGGCTATCATAATCCAGAGGCCATGTAGTATCGTTTGAGGAGCCAGGGCACTTTAAATCGTAAACCCAGCAAACTCGTCAAAACAAATACCCAAATGGAACCCCTCACATGAAACTCCTTAGTATCGTGATACAATAAGATTTTAAGTTTCTTTAAAAGCTAGTTGATGATAATTATATAACGAAATAATGCGTCGATTAATGATTAATAACGATAAATGTGTTGGGTTTTAATGAAATTAAGTTTTATAATATTAATATATATTTTTATAATTTGTATAAAAATATTATATTTTAAATTTTTAAGTTTGCAAAATTGGCAATATATACCCTTGGTTTATAAACTTTTACAACTTTAGTCTTTTATATATAAAGTATATATAATTTAAACCTTTAACTTTGAAACTTGGCACAATAGGTCCTTATAGTTATAACTTTAGGAAAATGACATTTCGAGCCCCTCTAGTTATGAATTTCAGAAAGTTACGATATATATCCCTAGCAAGGGATAAATTTGCAAAACAAGTCCAAAAAGCCATGCAAGGTTATTTTAAGATTCCAAATGATATTTGCAAGTTATTGCTTATTAGAATAAGATAAAATAAGATGTTTTAACGCAACAAAGGTTTAGAGAAAGGATTCGTTTGCTAGAAAATCAAAACGGGTCATTTTTAGGGTTTAAATAAAAAACACATGGGTTTGAGGACTCAAAGCTTCAAACAAGGGTTCATATATGATAATAAAAGTATTATGAACATTCTTATAAATATTATAAGATTATTGAACAAGATTTAAGCTTACTTGAGCTAGAAATGGGTCGAAATGGGGTTTTTGGGTTCGTACGCCTAGTAACGACTTCAAGGGCTTCTTTTTTTTATTCTTGGCTTCTATTCTGAGCTTAGGGACCTTATACTTCTTCCTTGATCCTCCTTGGCTTGGTTTAAGACTCCATTGTTGTTTGTGTTTGAGTTTGAGGTGTGATTTGAATGATATGCATGTTTCGGCTTTATATAGGGCTCAAAACCCTTGGTGCCCAAGTTTTCTTGGTGGCTAAGGTTTATGATCTATAGATAGATGACTAAGGAAGGCTATAGGTGATTCATGGAAGCTAGTATGTGAGTATTGAGGGCTAGAAAGGCTAGGATGGCAAGGTGTATGGTTGTGGGGGTTTCGTCTAGAAAGGGGTGACAAGGAGGTGATGGAGCTACTTGGTAGGCTGCTTGTGAGGTCATGGTGATGTCATAGAGGTGCTAGGGTGCTTGCTTGAGGTGCTTGGTTGCTTAAAATGGGTAAAAATGCAAGAAAAGGGGTGTCGGGTTCATTTCATTTCGGGTTAGGGTTTTAGGGTTTTAATTTGTGTTATGGTTAGGGTTTATGATAGTTTAGGGTTTAGGATTAGTGTTAGGATTAAGGTTTAGGGTTTAGGATTAAGGGTTAGGGTTTAGTTTTAAGTTTTAGGGCTTAGTTTTAGGTTTAAAGTGAAATTAGGGTTTTAGGGTTTTGTTTAGGGTTTAGGGTTTTAGATTAGGGTTTTAGATGACTTAGGGTTTAAGTTTAGGGTTTAGGAGTCATGCATTAAGTGCTTGTACCTTGTGTTAAAGTGGTGGTAAGAAACCAAAGTGATTTAGGAGGTAAAATGACCTAATTTGACTTTCTTGCATTATTGACTTGTACATTCATTTTATATGTATACATTACATATAATTAGGGTTTTGATATAAACGTTAACGTTTAATGCTTGTTTTGATATAACATTTTGAAAAGTACGTTAAATGGATAATGTACTTGGTAAAAATGATATTAAGATATAGACTTGACATATTAGGATGTTTACATGATATAAACATAGATATAGATGGCATTGATAGAGGTTGCGTGAGCTCGTTTACTTTAGAGATGCAAGTTACGTTGCATAATGAGATAAAGCAAAAATTTCCCTGTAAAAAGGTGGTATATATATAATAGATGGATATTACAGTGCATCTAATTTAATAGATGGATATTTACATTGATGAAAATTGCGGGTTGTTATATGACTATACAAGAAGTTATATTGACTTTATCATGTTTGTGTGATGTATTATGTGTTAAGGCAATAAGAGGACTAAGACTATGTGTTTGATTAAGAAGATGAGTTTATGGATTTACTAGCCAAATGAGTTAAGTATTGTTGATGTGCCTCGATGATAGTATTCTTGGAATGAAGGTGATTAGTATTGTTGTGAACTAATAAGGTATGTAAGTTTATGTTTTATGGATGATTGATGAGCTTAAATGATATGTTGTGAATGTGTTAAATGATATATGATGACTTGTATTGTCCTTTACTTACTAAGCGAAAGCTTACGTGTTTAAGTTGCTTAATGTTTTGTAGGTTCAAAGCAATGAAGGTAAGGCCTTGGTGAAGGTTAGGATTTGGGCACGGGTTGAAGGTTTTGATTATGCGTATGTATGTGATAGTAGATGCCGAGCTCAATCAACGTTGAACCCCCAAAGTGTCTTAATGGTTGGTAAATGTTAAAGTCATGTGTCAATGTCTTTTATATTGGTTTTGTATGTGCAAGGATGGAAATGAGTCAATGGTAATTGTAAATGGGTCAAAATAGGGCGTTTGTTGTGACAACCGTGGTTTGAGCGGTTTAGTTTATACCTTTAGATTTTA
>BQNB010179022.1:2406-12814 GCA_026074375.1 Tanacetum coccineum
TCCTTTTATCTTGTATATTAGTTGGTTTTTGTTAGTTTCTCACTTTATTTTGTAGGTTCTCTCTATAAGGAAATAGAATTTGAGGTCTCCTTTACTCGTGTTCGTGTAGTAGAAAGGATCTGTATAGGCATAACAATAAGGGTTACGTCGTAACAGATATAGGCGTAACCACAAAGGTTATGTCATAACAGATATAATTACGACGTAATGTCCTGCACTATTTACGCCGTAACCTTTTTGTTCAAAATTTCAAATTTTTAAAACCACATGTTTATGCCGTAACCAAACCCATGGTTACGCCGTAATACCTTTTCTGAAAAACTAAAATAAGTTTGAAACCTTTTCAAAAACCATGTACAAGTAAATGAACTCTGTGGGAGTGTTCCTTGTAAACCCTCACGAGACTTCACTCGTCCAATTGGGACACCAAGTGGTTTAAAAGGCTTGTTGCATATTCTAAATGCAACCATGATTCCTACGAAAGTGAGTTAGATTGTAGTGTATATTTATCCATGAATGGTTAATGCTTTTTTTTGTCTAGTGATTTCAGGGTAAATGAGGTTGTTCTATAGATACCCTGCAAGAAGTCAACTCTTGCAATTTTCACTCAGAGAAGAGAGCAACACTCAAACGAGTCTTTTGTTATAATTCAACTCTTATTTTATTATTTCATTTCCTTAATTGTACAATAAGGACATTGTACAAACCAGGTAGGGAGATGGGAGTAGAATTACCACTTGACCTATATTTTCCTTCGATTTCCTAGTTTTCTTTGAAAAATGGTGCCAATTTTAAAATTTTAACCTGTTTTTCTTACTAAAACTAGAATAAATCTTTGCCGAGCACATTATTATCCTGTAATTAATTTGGTGAGATTAAGCCTAATATTCCGTTTTCATCTATTATACATAAAATCCATCAAATACATGAGAGTTCCAGTAGTATTGTAGACTTTAAAACTTGGCATGTACATCTTGTTAAGACCTAATTGGTTAGTGGAATAGACTGTTCAAAAAGGCAACATTTTAGGAAATCACCCAAAAAGGTTATATATGTGTGTGTGTTTTGGCTTGTCACACTGACTTGTCGACCTGCCCGTGTAAAACCCTAGTTGCGCTCACTACTAGTGCAAGATACCCCTAGATAACCTTGTCAAACCAATCCTATTTAAACCATATATGTTTTGTTACACCATTTTGCCTTAGCCTACCTTGTAGTCTTTATTTTCTTTGTGTTGAAATCACTGGCTATTTAAGTCCATGGTTTGGGGGAATAGGAACGAGAATTTTATGCATTCGTGGAAGACTAATCAGTTATGATCTATAAAGACCCCCCTGTATCTCCACTTTCAACGTTGTTCATATCAAGTGGGGGGTGTGCGTATAATATCGGATGTTGTAGGGGCAATAATTAAAGATATAAACTCTTGTAGCATTTGCATATTTATTAAGAAGAAAATAAAGAAAATAGGGTGCAACTAAAAAGCCACCCATGCGCTAAAAAATGAAAAGATGGTGCAAAATAAAAAATAAAAAATATATGGAGCTAGTAGCCCATTATTGCACCAAGCCATCTCAACATGTAAAAAAATAGAGCTAGTAGCCCATTATTGAAGATCATGTTTTCAAACTCAGACTTTTGGACCTTGGATGGACAGTAGCTAGTTATGACAACCTTATTTTACTTTAGACTATTTGTATTGTGTTTTTATCTTAACAACCATTAAAAGTGTATCCCATGTCTATCATTACCCTTTATATCACCCAATAAACCAAATGTCACCCATGTTGCCTTGGAGACTGTTTAGAACCTAATTCTAGTTGGTGGAGACTTGTGTACTTTCTAAGCTTATGACAGAACACATACTATGTTCATGCAATTGAGTGATCACCCGGAAATTGAACACTTAGATTAGTAATAAGAGTTGAGTGTTTTTTATCCCCTTTTCGTAAGGTGTTCGACTCAGATAATTTCTATCATAAGTAGTTTATAGATTCATTTCTCCAAGTTAAATTAATGAAATCTTTTTATGAATTATTCTAAATGGTTCTACTTAAGGGCAAGTAGAAGTCAAGTGGGGGGATATTTGATAACATCAAATAATTGATATATTTTAATATCAAATTCCCTATAAAATTGCTTACAAATATGCTATTACTGTATGAAAACATTACTTAATTTTTTATTATTAGTTTTTAGGGACCAAATGAGCATTTTAGCAAAAGATAAGGGATTTGAACAAGAAATGCACTAAAGTGAAGAGTCCAAGGCAGTTTACGGCGTAACATCCCCGATGGATTATGTCGTAACATCTTATAACAAAGAAATGAGACATCACACCCTCTACGATGTAAAGTGTCTCCAAGATTACGCCGCAACATTAAAAATTACAAGAGATGATGTAGCTGACTCAGTGTTACGGCATAACATAGGCGACAAGGTTACGCCATAACATACTTTTATGCCTAGAAGATTGGATGCTTACGTAGCAAGGTTACGATGTAACATCCGATAAGGATTACACCCTAAACCTTTTAAAGCCTATAAATAAAGCCCTCCTCCGGCTCATCCAACATCACTCACCACCACCACTTTACACACAGTTCTAAGGGGTAAACCAAACCCCTAAGTTTCAAACCATTTCATCTGAAGGTCCAAGGGAGAAGCCACTAGCACACTTATTGTATCTAATCATTCATTTCATTCTTTGTAAGAATTATGATGATCAATCCATGTCTTTATTTATTAATTCTTGCATTGATGTTACTATGAGCGGCTAAGCACTCCTAGTGCTGGCCTAACCATGTAGTTACTGTTGTTATGATTATGATTTCCTGTTTAATTATGGTTCTATTAGATATCCTTTTAGCCTTTCATTGATCCCTATGTTTTGGTAGTATAGAGGGTGGCTTATATATGTTCTTTCGCTTGACTGGTTCTATATGCTTGTACTCATTCAGTCCGTGCTCTATGTTGAAGGACTTCCCTTCTATCATAATGGTTCTTGAGAACCCTGTCATGTCAGCGTAAATCTATGCGAGAACATCAACGTTAGATCGTAGGAAGTCTTATGACTTTCTCTTGACATTCGTTTGTAGTTCTTTTCCGATAACAACTGTCTACTCAGGGTGCTTGTCATTAATGACAATCCTTTCTTTCGCATCCACACAACTGAGGATGCCTTTCATAACTTCTAGAAGAGTTTCTTTAAGCTTCTTTTGTCTTTCTTCTATTTTGTTAGGCTCGTACATTGAGAATACGGTGCTAATTTCATTGTGAGTATGGAATTTTATAGCTTCGTGGACCGTAGACACTACGATACCCATCTTTTGCATAGCAGTTCTTCTAAGTAACAGGTTGTGTGGAGAATTGAATCTAACAATGACAAAGTTAAGGACTTCTGTCCTTGTAAATGGGCCTTATCCTATTGTGATTTCCAGAGGGACCTCTTCGAGAGGCCAAGAGTGTTCTCCCGAGAAACCGACCAGTGGAACCTTAGAGTCCACTCTAAGCGATCTAATAGAAGGATTTAATTTTAGGAAACAATGATCATAGATGACTTCACATGAGCTACCACTATCCATGTATACTCGATTGACTTCCCTTCTGGATATTTAGGCCCTTATGATAACTGGATCGAAAGAATTGTTAGGACATGTAACAGGGGGGACGTGATTTCCCTTATATTGCTAACGAGCTCTTCCACCGACTTCCTTTTTGAGACACATGTTTCCTTATTTATCATGAGGATAAGGGCATCGACTAGTTTGGTATCCTTGTCTCCTTTCTTCCATTCGCTTAGTTGAGTATCTGAAGCCTTAGCCTTTCCTTTCTTTATTCCTTTTAAAAGATGGGCGAGTTGTCCTGACTTCATAGCTTCTTCAATATGGTGTTTCAGCTCTCAACATTGATTAGTCTCATGCCCATGGTCTTTGTGGAAATGACAATACTTGGACATGTCACGTGATCGTTTGCTTTCGATCATACGAGGAGGTTGCTCGAAGGTTTTTGCTACCTTCTCTGTTGCTAGAATTTCTCTTAGGCTCATGGATAAATTAGAGATAGGCCCATGGTTAGACCCCAGTATGGAGAGAACCTGCCTCCAATTTTCTTCCTCCCTTTGTTGTTGTCCCAAGAAGAGCCTTTATTGAACATGTCGAAGCTATCTCGATGATCATTTGGGACTCCATTGGTGGCAACCTCTTTCGCTTCGATCCAAGTGTAAGTCTTCTCCGTCAAGCCTTTGTATGTGATAGGAAGGTCTGTGGAGAGGAACTCCATAAGGCTCCTTGTCTTCATTCCATGAACAAAACCAGAAACGCGTTGTTCTTCGTGCAAACCCAAGATCTACAGTGTTTCATCTGTGTACCGGGTAACAAAGGCTACGGTACTTTCCCCCTCCTTCTGCTTGATGTTGTGCACTACTAGATGTTTCTTTGTGAACTTTTTATGTTGGCTAAAATGCGACCGAACTTTGCCTCAAACTTCGTAGTTGACTATGCATACCTACTTCCTTTGGCCTTAACTACACCAATCCCGGAGCAGAATCGTGTAAAGGAATAGGATGAAAAACATATGGCAGGCCATAACAGGTCGTTGTCCATAAGAATTTCTCAGAACTACGAAAGCAACTTCAAACGAGGTGCACATAGTTGTTGGGGTCCCCTTTTCCATCATAGGAACCCACGTGAGAAGTCATCATTAAGTCCTCTCCTTAGACGATAAAGATCTCCAAACCAGCCGCAACAAATAAGGGTCACACACCAGTAATCTGCGAGCAGGCCATAGCGACCGTAGCTCGGGTATACCGGGTAAATTTACGTAACGAGATTGATGGGATTAGTATAACACAGGGATAACTATTGGGCGACGACGCATTTTTGAAGGAATTTGTCAGAGACATCAAAGTAGGGACCGTGGTTGCCTTCATGGGAGGCATTAGTGAAACATATCTCATAAGGGAGGATAAGGTGGGCCGTCTAAATCGGCAGGGAGTACCACCTTGAGCATAGGAAAAATAGCTCAGAGGTTGACCATAGGTCAAGACAGCATTTGGTTGGGGATACGGGTTAACATGAGTAGGTATTTGGACACTAGATGGTTGTATGTTATTAGGTATGAAAGGTGGAGCATTGTATGAGAGATGCATACCATTAAGAGAGAGATTCTCCCTTGAGTTATTCGAAGGCTGATAGCCTTTGTACATGGAGGTCAAATGTCACACCCCGTCTAAGGCGGAAACACGAGGTGCGACGTTTCGGAGACATCGCATAAGATAGTAGATTATACCATAATTTGTTACAAGAAATTTAACTTACAATATCATATGAAATACAATCCTTGACGGAAGGAAACACTTGTCTTTAGAAAAGCATCTTGGAAATTAGATAGCTTTGGTTTCAAGTACCTTCGATTTGTAAATGCTGATCACCTGAAAATGATACTCGAAAAGATCAACATTAAGTTGGTAAGCTCATAGGTTTAGAGTATAAACCCAGTGTTGTGCCATAATTTGAGTAGGACAATAGTGCAACATAATAGTGGAGTGCAAGCAGTGTACATAGCAGTCCAATAGCAATCACAGTAGTCATAGCATATCATAGTAATCAAGTCATACCGACAATTTAACAATTGTCCAAGCGCTTATAGTCCTCCGAACCTATCACCTACCAGCTAGAGCTACACAGGTCGGCTTAATAGTTCTTTGTCATTTCCTAAATAGCATGCATGAAAATATGCAACATCATTCACATACGCAATTATAGACACATAGCATTGTCTAAAAACGTAGTAATGGTTTAGCATAGAAGTAAAATAGTTTGAAATAGATTTGAGTATCATTTTCCCCTAAAGAAAATAGTTTAAAAGTGGGGCTACGAGAACTCACCTTAAATAGAAATAGAAGTAGCTGAAAATAGATGATCACAGAATAACGCGCAACGGTGCTCGGCCAAATGGGTGAGTAAAATCCACAGACCTATTCATAGAGTTTTGTTTTAGAGTATATACTTTAGGAAAATGAAGTTAATGCATATTCTTTTAAAGCAATCTGTTAAATGTCTAAAAAGGATTTGTATCATTGTTGTTGTGGTGGTTGATAAGTTTGAGCTCGATTAATTTATGTCTAACTTACGATGATATAATATATATATATAATAGCAATAATATATATAATATATATATATAAATAATATTGTTGTGTGTATGTGGTGTTGTGTGTGTGAGTGTATGTCTGTAAATCGACCAGACAAGACACGAACTGAGCCTTGTTCATGTTCAGTATATTAATTAATTTTACCTACAAATAAACGCACACGAATCACTTAAAACGAACCAGAGATTTTCTTGTTCCTGTTTTTTCCCGTTTAGATAATGACATATGTGTTTGTTCATAATGAAATTCGTTTATGTTCGTTCATTAGAACATTGACTACACAACATTAACGAACGAAGCATAACACTGATCAAACGTAAATAAATATAAAATGTACAAAAATATACACAATGTTGTGTTTTATTAGTGTTGTCTTGTTTAAGTAAAGCAAATTTAAAACTACATAACAAAAAGATATGATAGACGAACATAAACATATATATGATCATAAACGAACGAATAACCAGATGTTCACGAACATAAATAAACGGACAAGACTTTGTTCATGTTCGTTCATTTAACTAAACGAACGTAAAATGTTATTCATGTTCGTTCATTTAATAAATAAACGAACATAAACGAACTTTTTACCGAACGGTTCATGAATGTTCACTGAACGTTCAGTTCATTTACAGCCCTATGTGTGTGTGTGTGTGTGTGTGTGTGTGTGTGTGTGTTTGTGTGTGTGTGTGTGTATGTGTGTGTGTTATTTAAAAAGATAATTAGAAATTCAAGACTAGATAGAATGGTAAGTAAGTAGAAATTAAAGAAATAAAAATTAAAGAAATAAAAATCAATAAATAAGAATTAAAAAAATAAGAATTAAAAAATAAGAATGAAAGAAATACGAACTAAAGAAATAAAAATTAAGGAAATAAGAATTTACGAATTTAGAATTTAAGAAATAGGAATTAAAGAAATAATAATTAAAGAAGTAAGAGTTAAAGAAATAAGAATTTAAGAATTCAGAATTAAAGAAATAAGAATTAAATATGTTTCGGCTATTTACCCGATCCCCCAAGTTACTTAGGTAAGACGTTCTCGTTATAGGTGTAAAAAGAAAAAAAATATCTTAAACGCCAATATTATAAAATAGAAGTTTTTTAATAAAGTTATATATTTTTTGTATTTTAGTCGGACATTAAAATAATATTTTTATTATTTCGTCTTTTTGTCAGATTTTTAAGAAAGTAAGTTTTACAAAGTATTTCTTAAGTATGAAGTTTTTATAAAATTTTGGCATGACCCGTTCGTTTATATCCATTTCCCAAAGTCATAAACTTCACTAAAAACCCTTTTCCAAAAATACGCATTTCCCCACGAAATGCCAAATCACCACGTTCTAACTTACGCTTTATCCAAAACTCTTTCAACGACTAATTTACCCCTTTAAACCTATATTTAATCAAATGCGATAAGTCGTTCAATAATCCATTTTCTAAAGTCTGATATTGTTTGTTTTCACTCGTTGGGCCAAATAGTCTAATCATAGCCCAAAGTCACTAGTCAAATTTTTAGTCCATAAGTTTAGCCCAATATAATTTATTAGTTAGCCCGATTATATAGCCGAAATTTTCATCAAGTTTAATAAGTCAAAACACTTACGATAATAATACGTACGTACGAAAATAAGTTATAATATATGTAAGCTTATAAACCAAGCTTATAAGATCGAAATAAGCCATAAGCTCGGCTTAACATTAAGCCGAAATCCAAATGGGTCCTTAATGGGCTTTTCGGCCCAATAAGCCCATACGAAGGTTCCAAAATACAGTAAGCCCAAAAATATACCAATAAGCATTAGAATAAGTAAATAAGCACTTGACGTATCAAATAAGCTAAAACATAAGCCACAAAATAAGCCAAACCGTGTGGCTTATTACTTAAACACACGGTTTAGGCTTGGATTTTGGGCCGAGGCCCACGAAACCAAATAAGCACACGTGGGCTTATTTATTAAGCCCAACAAGCTTAAGCCCTTATTAGTACTCAAATAAGCCACGAAAATAAGCTAGGAAGATAAGACGAAAACTTGAATAAGCTAAAATTCATTTCTTTTTGTTTTCTTTTTGTTTTCTTTTTGGGCCGAGACATGAATAAGCCCAAATAAGCTTTCACAAGCTTATAAATAAGCCGAATAAGCAATAAGCTTTTTGGTAAAATATTTCTTTACAACAAAACAACCACAACAACACGACTATACTTTCCCCAAGTTTTCTTTTTTTCATCCGAAATATATACAAAATCCTTATTAGGGTTTTGTAAACTTTCACCCTTTGATTTTTCAAAAACAATTGTACAACTAGCATTTATACATGGTAAGATCAATAGAAGTACAAGAAAGATCAACTTACAAAAGAGATGGTTTAGATGGTGGATTAGTGAATAACCAACAACCCGAATGTTGTTATTTACCCAAACTAACTACAAGGAATCAAACCCGAATGTATTTTAGCTTCCGTGTTCTTGACAAAAGTTGAAAAATGTATGGATTTGTGTGTGTGTTGAGTTCGACCGGATCAAGAGAGAAAGGGAGGGAGAGAGAATATTTTTGATGCTTATCTTTGGTGTTGTTGTGTGTGTTTTTGAAATAAGAATGTAGACAAAACATAGGACATATGAGCTCCAACATTCTTGCAATGGTGTCTCCTATAAGGGGGTCGGCCATGGTACCAAAAAGAGAAGGGAATCCCATGTTTTGCAAGTTTAAATTTTCGTGTAGTTTTTCTTGTTCCGATAAATCTAACGTAGATTTGTAAATTCGCGTTTTAAGCAAGGTTCCTATGAAATATGAAATATTTTATAAAATTTAAGTTTATAAAAGTATAATAAAGTAATTTAAATAAACTCTCACTTATGTCGGGCCGGTACGCGTTGTGTGTCGTTTTTCACTACACGCAGGAAAATTTCCCGGTAAATGTCTAAATGCAACGTAAGTGTTTAGAAAATCATAATTTAAAATAAAAATGATTTATTATTGTAGAAAATCGTTGGTTGACGCCCGGTTATACCGTAACTCTTTTACGTACTAGTAAAAGTCAACAGAAGTCAAAATCTGATTTCTGCTCTAGAAATTTAATGAGATAGTTTTATTGAAAACGAAAAACAAAATCCTAAATTAAAACAATAAAGCAAAATTAATCGGGATCCCTCCGGATCACCAGCGAGTAAACGATGTTCGGAGGATAGCTAATATTGTTGGTGGATCTTACCTAAAGCTCGGATACCATGTAAAATACCAAAAGAGATATATTATTGATTGTGTTTAGTGACTACATAATGAATATTAACTATGTATGCATAATAAATACATAGCTTAATGAACAAGCAATAAACCCTAAAATTAATTATGAACCCAAACCACAATTAGGTTGGGCCAAACGAGCTTTACAATAATAATGCTAAATGCTAAACGCTAATTGCTCAAAAATGCTCCTAAAAGCTGTCTTCCAAACATACCCTACAACATCCATTGTGTATAATTAGAGCATGATGTCTTACGGCATCTGTTTTGTTTGTTTAATGCATTAGGATTTCATGTTATGGAATCCAAAGTGTATAGCATCAATTCCATTCCAGCATTGTAGTAACTATTAATCCCACATCCATATCCACGTATGGTATATTTACAAAGTATACACTCATGTGCTTGGTGCTAATCACTTAAACAAAAAACACAAACATAATTTAACAACTAGACAAGCTACTAACAAATCAACAACATCCACATGTTGAACGGATCAAATATTTCTTACAGTTAATCCACCAATCCTAATTAAATAATCAATTGCAATTAATTATCAATGTGATATAAGAAATAAGTACCTTGTATTATAGTAATCAGTTATGACTAATTCAAAATGCTTCTCAATACTTGTACTTTCTTAAGACTTTCGACAGATCAAAATGATGCCATGTCAACAAAAATAGTAATTAGTTATGACCAATTCAAATTCGCATGATCATGAAACCAGTATAGCATTTCAAAAGAAAATTAATGGAAGTTGGAAATAGTTACTAATACAAATACTAGGCCACAGAAGACACGCTCGATGCATACATCTTAGGCCACTACAAATACTAGGCCACAGAAGGCACTCTGGACGCATACATCTTAGGCCACAGAAGGCACAAGGTGCCCATCAGCTACGGGCTCGTTTCGTAGCCAAAACTGGTGTCACCTCATAACTTTTATCTTATAACTCAGAATCTATAACTTGAACCAAAAACACCATTCTCTCATTATCCAAGTTA
>BQNB010179024.1:0-12814 GCA_026074375.1 Tanacetum coccineum
TATGTTTCAGGGTTAAAAAGAAGTTTAATTTCATTGGATACTCTTGAAAAAGAGGGTTATACTGTGAAGATGCAGATGGGTAGAATCAAGGTGATCAAAGGTTGTCGAGTTATGATGACTGGGATCAGGAAAAAGAACTGTGCGTATACTTTGGAAGCAAAAGTGATGACTTTTGGTGTACAAAAAGCATGGAGGTTCTAAACAAGTTGGGTTCAAACAACTTGGTCATAAACAAGTTTGGTTCAAACAACTTGGTTCTAAACATGTTGAGTTCAAACAACTTGGCGATAAACAAGTTGGGTTCAAACAACTTGGTCATAACCAAGTTGGGTTCAAACAACTTGGTCCTGGTGTTGAAACAGGAGTCCATGGAGTACAGGATGCAAAACGTGTTTGGTTTGAGATGAAATTGCAGGGAGCTCAAGGGGATCGTGAAGCTGAGGTTTTTCAGGTTAGGAACGATGATACTGCAGTGGCTCAAAGACGGTTGGAGGACAAGTAACCTGAAGAAAATACAAACACAGACTGCTTGGTAAAGGAGCAGGAAAAGGTGCACCTTGGTATAAAGGTGGGGGCAAATATTACGGTAACCAGAGTACCTAGTCAAGAAGGTGCAGAGGGTAATGTTACTGAAAAGAAGAAAGTGAAGGAGTCTATGGAAGCTAATCTAGGGAAATTACTGAAGTATAATGCATGGTCGACAAGGTGGTCCCCGATTCAAGGTTCCAGCACAAGAAAAAGATGCTGAGTATCGGTTATGTTTAAGTGTTACTCCTAAGGTGGAAATTGTAGGATATTAGGAGTAAATTTAAACATAGGTTAGGGGGTTAAGTGTACTTTGTAATTTAGATTAGGAATAGATTATAACTAGTATGTTTTCTATTTGATTTAAGAAAGTTTTCTACCCCCTCATCTCTATAAATAGGGATGAGGGGGGGGGGGATGCTAGTTATTCATTCTTCTTCCTCGTTGTAATAGCTTTATTAGGGTTTTCTAAAGGTTAGTAGATCAATCTTTACAAGAAAGCGGGGTTAACACACGGCTTGTGAGACTTGTCGGTAAAGTTGGTTAAAAAGCAACTTGACAAGGTTTGTAGCAAGGTTAAAGAAGAATGGCTTGTATAAATACTAGGTTAAACATCGAAAAGCTCGATGAGAATATTGTACAAAAGCATGGAGGTTCAAAACAAGTTGGATTAAAGCAACTTGGTTCCAAACAAGTTGGGTTCAAACAACTTGGTCAGAAACAAGTTGGGTTCAAACAACTTGGTCTTGGTGTTGAAACGGGATTCCATGGAGTACAAGATGAAAAACGTGTTTGATTTGAGGTGGAACTGCAGGGATCGTGAAGCTGAGGTTTTTCAGGTTAGTAACGATGATACTGCAGTGGCTCAAAGACGGTTGGAGGACAAGCAACCTGAAGAGAAGACAAACACGGACTGCTTGGTAAAGGAGCAGGAAAAGGTACACCTTGGTATAAAGGTGGGGGCAAACATTACGGTAACCGGAGTACCTGAGCAAGAGGGTGAAGTGGGTAATGTTGCTGGAAAGAAAAAAGTGAAGGAGTCTATAAAAGCTAATCTAGGAAAATTACTGAAGTACAATGCCTGATCGACAAGGTGGTCCCCGATTCGATGTTCCAGCACGAGGAATAGATGCTGAGTATCGGTTATGTTTAAGTGTTACTCCTAAGTTGGAAATTGTAGGATATTAGGAGTAAACTTAACATAGGTTATGGGGTTAAGTGTACATTGTATTTTAGATTAGGAATAGATTATAACTAGGATGTTTTCTATTTGATTTAGGAAAGTTTTCTACCCCCTCATCTCTATAAATAGGGATGAGGGGGGATGCTAGTTATTCATTCTTCTTCCTCGTTGTAATAGCTTTATTAGGGTTTTAATAAAGGTTTGGTACGAGGGTATAATATGTACATTCTTCTTTGCTCATTCGTTAATTAATACAATGTAACGTTTGGGGTCACGTGTGTGTTTTCTTTGAGTCTATATTCCGCGCTAGCTTTCAAGGTTTGTTGGACTTATTTTTTCAACAGTCTAGAAAAGCATAATCTAAAAGAGGACAAACAATCCTTTAGCACTTGAGTGTGCTTTATTTAGATGCTTCACTTGCTTTGTCTTCAATCGAGAAAATGATCAAACTTCAAATGTCCTCCGAGGTGAATTTCTCAGATAATTCCTCTTTGTGGCTTTAGTCTTGAAGCCTCGAGTGAACTTTCTTCCGCTCTGTGTAGATATTTCAAACTTTGCGTGCCACACGCCATCTCCTTTCGTCTTCTTGTAAACACTATGTCCTTCTGAGCACCAATCCATATTTTTCAATTGCACGGGCAAGGAACCTGGAAAATCAATCAACTTTTTTTAACAAAATAATGTTTTTGAAGGGATTAAAGTACGCCACCATAGCAAGCGCTCTTTTCATTTTATCTTCTATGTCTAGGAAAGATTGAGCCACGGGACCATATTTGGGGTTTTCGTCTTCATCTCTTCTTACTTCGAAACAACCTAACCAATCCTCGTCTTCGTCCATATCAAAAATCTCCAAGTAAGCTTTGGGCTTGGGTGTAATAAGTATGCTTGAAAACCCCATCATCAATTGTCATCGTGCCACCACCCATATCAATTAATGCACCACACGTCCTTAGAAACGGACGTCCTAGCAAGAGTGGTAACTCACGATCAACCGGTATAACAAGAACTAAGAAATTGACTAAATAAGCTTGGTAACCAATTTGGATATGCACATTCCCCACCTCTCCCATCGCTTTAGCTTGAGTGTTGTCGGCTATTGTTAAATTGGAGTGATAAGGCCGCGGGTTGCACAAACCAAGATTTTTGTAAAGAGAGTATGGCATAACACTCACACCCCCGTATCGGCTAATGCACTAAATTGGAATGATAAGGCCGTGTGCACGTGGTTTATTATTGCACAAACCAATTTGGATACGCATATTCCTTACCTCCCCGAATCATTTTATGTGCGCTTTATTATTGGCGATGAAGATGCTATTGTGTTTATGCGTTTATTACACGTATCTTGGGGGGCAACACGAATACGTGTTTGCCGCCATAGCGGGTCGGATATGCTGTTATCCCGACCCGCGCTTGAAATTTTGAGTCAAATAGTTTTACACTTGACGACGCGGCGCTATCTTTTGCGGACTGCATTTAGACACTTGATAGATATCATTGTCTGATGTGCCAAAAACTGATAACAGTAACAATGTGGCATTTCATAGCGTCGCTAAAATTTTAAAATGTTTTGTGTTGATTAATCATTTCCAAAGGTATGTGCGTAAATTTCTACAACCTAAGTATGTTTTACTAAAATCTAAATGAACTAGGAATATGAATCATCTAAAAAAGTATACGACTCTTAAGACGATACTAGTCTGATAAAAAAATAGAGTATGTACTTACGACGCTAAGAAAGCTTTAATGGTGTTGATGCAAGAATAATTAACTGTATCACTTTATTATAACCATGACGCGGTTCAATTATTCGATGATTACTATGAGGATCAATCTTGTTTAGCCATTCAATTCTCACATTACTATATTTCACCTTGTTTGATCTCCTCGAGATATACATAACCCGATTTAACCAAGTTATAAGTAAATGTATCAAATTGATACAATTATACGTGAAACCATAACAATATCTCTTTAAAATATCTTAGGCATAGATTAGCACTAATGAGCAAAAAATAAAAGTTCGCCACCCAAATCTTTCTCTCTTATCAATTTAAAAAAATCCATGACTCGTTCAGTGTTCAATTTACTAAACAAAAGATCAAACAAATAATAATAAATCATACATATGAAGCAAAGAAGTATGACACTCATAATTGCACTTGAATATCCATACCTTTGCTTGCCTGCTCGCAAAAGTCGTCTGTTCTAGTGATCGAGTAAAAGTAGCGTTTCCATATAGGAAACCACAAAGTGTAGATCATGTCTCATCGAATTCCCAATATAATTAATTTGTTTTGAGTTGGGTTCATAAACATAAAGTGCATCAGGTTCGATATGACCTTTTATCACTACAACTATAGGTTTGCCACTCTTGTTAAATCCAAGTACCCTTGTTATCATTGATCCGTCTGGTGGGGTAATGGTGAATAGTTTTGTAAATGATTTTGGATCACCGTTTTCCATCATCCATACACATAAACTTGTTTGTTAGCTGGAAACCTCGATTTAAGCACAGCAAGAGACTCCCTTAACATATATATTGAAATATCGATTTTTTTCTAGGGAAACCATGTTGGTTGGTAGATTCTTAAATAGTCCGGAAGGTATATTTCTGTGAATTTTTCAGTTGTCAAATCAAATGACATAATCGTATTGTTAAGCTGCAATCTACCATCCAGATAAAACCTAGGCCCAAAAAATAATCCCATCTATATCTAGTGACGGAACAAGAAAAATGGCATGTGGGGGCAAAAAAAATTTTTTTTGACAATAACAACAAAATGTTGAAGAAAAACTGTGATCGAAATGATAAATCGAGTATTATTACTTAGAGATTAAGGTTTTATAAGGTTTTAAAGTGTTAAATGTTATGTTTTAGTATGTGAGTGGGGGGCAATTTGAGATTTGAGCGGGAGGCACTGTCGAAAAAATGTCAAAATTTTAAAAAAATTACACTAAATTCTTAAATTTTCGACGAGCATTGGGGGCACTTGCCCCCCATATTCATGCTATACATCCGTCCCTGTCTATATCTACACTTTTCATTGAGAACCAAATTGACTCACGAGGGAGATTGATAGATATACTTCTCCAATCCCCTGAGCTTAACGTAAATACCTCAACTTGCTGTGGGATGCTACGTAGTAATTTTCACAAATGTAGTAATTTTCACAAGTTTCCGGGTCACAAGTATGAGGACAAACCCCAAAACCTACTACGGTTCTACAAGACAAGAGCCAATCTATCTCATTAGGCACAACAATATTAACCGATTTTCTTATAGTTGGATTCCTTATAACACCAGCATATGTTCCATTATGATCTAGGAACTTAGTATAGAAGCAAAACAAGCCTTGAAAGCTACTGACCATTATTGTTGGTTTGTAAAGTAACTCGGGAACACTGAGGGAAAACTTGTGTTGAGGGAAAGTATTATCATCTAGGATGGAGACATATTTTTTTATTATCATCTTCTAGTTCTAAACCAACGTAACTTACAAATAGATGATCAGGTTGAGTGTGTCGTTGATGATAAGCGATAAACTTGGAGCTATGGATGAAAGACTTACAGTATTGAAACTTATGTGAATCGAAATGATTTGACAGGAAGCCTTTTTATGATTTCCACTAGTATATCGAAAGGTATGTTGTAGTCTGACATCTTGAGTTTCCAACCAATTCAATGCTTTTAGGATTTTTCTTATGCGTAGGGATTTTATATATACTGTAATTTGCGTGTGTTAAGACTTGTGAAAGAATAAAACCCTAATTTGTAAAGTGATGTACGTCGTAAATTTTGCTAGACTTTTTGGTTTTTTTGATAGGGAGACCGAATGTGTGTTTTGAGGATCGACTATTTTTCAAATCGATCTATTTATTTAAGTTGCATTATGTAAACGGAGCCAAAAATTTATGTAAAACGGAGCCGACAACAAACTTCATCATAAAACATTAATAGTATAATTATAGAAGAATGCTAAGAAATGTGACTTGCTATATGGTATACCAAAAGCTAACTAACTTCACTTGGTGTACCTAACTTTGCAGGTTTTTATTTTCACTGGTTAATCGTCATAGGGTACATGATGCCGTACACGCGGGTACCGTGCTAGTATGTCATTATGGAGCGGTTGCTAATGATAACAAAGACAAGATGATGCCTGCCACTAGAGACTTGCAAGAAAATGAGGTGGCTAATACAAATTTACTACCAACCAATCACATACGACCTGTAGATCGTAGACAATATGGCAACGGGAAAGAGGTGGGTTGGGCAGGTTGAGTTAAAGGCCAAACGGGTAACTACGATATTGGCCAGGTTGGGCTGACAAAATTACAAATCAAGCAGTATGATTTTATCTTCCATAACCCAGGCATTGTTGAAGAAACAGATTAATGTTGGGCGAGATCCACTAACCTAAAGCAGTAATAAACACTTGTGCTTCTGCCACAAGTAATCTGTTTAAATTTTAATGCTACTAAAGTAGAAGTGTAAAATATAAAGATAATAGTAACATGTAATGCATTGATAAGTTGTTCAAATACTTGTGCAAAGTGATGATAACAGCAATTAAAATACACTAGCGTGAACCGATACATATTCCCACTTGATTGATGATTTACTTGAGAAACATTAACAATCCAGCAGTGTACACATACATAACAATACACCAATTCAGCAGCAGAAAAAGAACATTCGTGCCACATGCATCAAACAGCTTTCGTATTCAACATGAGAACATTACCTTTTTTTAGTTCTTCAAAAAAAACTTTCATGTCCATCTTCTCTATGACTTTTTCCTTCCTGGGGAGACGAGGAGCCTTTAGATCTGCAGCAGCAGCAGCTATCTCCTCAGAAGTGATGATTGCGGGAGTGCTAACAGTAGATGTTGACAAAAACTAGTCATTATTAGTTCAGCCACGAAACAGAAGAATCCTATAAGGTAAAATTGTAAAAAAAATAAAAAGAAGACGACGAAGGTTATATTATAAACCTGGATAGGACATCACGAATAGCAGATCCAGCTACAACATGTTTGATGTGGCTGTTTTTATTATTATTGACACTAGCAACAAGTACATTAAGCGCACGCCTTGTAAGTTTGTGCTGTAACTCTGGAGAGAGGTTGACAAGATCAACAGCTATGCCCCTTTTTTTTAAGTTCTTTCCACACGCCTTCGCAAGATCAAAGTCCATATCTATAGAACTGGCAGCCAAGAAACACACACACAGACAACATTAATAACTATTAATCAGATATAATAAGAGGTGGCAAACTACTGCTAGAAAATAAAAGTAGGGTGAAAGAAATTAGCACAAAAACACGAACCCTCCAGTAAAGATAAGCATCCGGTTTTGATCAATATGTGGATGATAATGCGTAAGATACAGCTCGGCAAACGTGATCCCACCTACAAAGTCCAACTCACCACCACGTGCGATAGCTGAGAAACAAACATGGAGTTTATATATTGTGCGGTTAATAAATTATTAATGCATGATATATATATAAAATAAAAAAGGCAAGGAAGGTAACCTTTAACGCAATCCATGATCTCATCAAGATCACTAGTAGTATCAAGCGCCCTGCCAAATTGTTGAAGACAGTGAATAGCCATGGCCACTACGCCCACAGCAGTCTTCGGGTTAGACTGTAAGAAACAACATTATAAATATATATCGAATCAACACAATCAATGAACAAATAAAAGAAAACAACCGACCGACCTTAAGTTTAGCATGACAATACAACTGAATAGCGTCAACTTGAGATGCAAATTTAATAGAAGATACAGAATTGTCAACACAGACCATGATACGCTCCTGATATCAAATTAAAAACCACCACCAAGTTAGTTAGTTACTAGTATATAAAAGTTTAATATAATAGAATAACGAAAGAACAGGATTGCCTGGGCAGCCATCGTGGATTGTTCCTACATACAGAATTAATAGAATTGATCAGACATCGCAAAGAAAAGAAAAAGGCAATAATAACGAACGGGAATAGGTGTGCTATTAGGGTTTTTGCTTTAAGAAACCCAAATATTATTCACTCATATAGTCGTATATGTTTTTTTTCTTTTTCGGGGTAATTGCATAAACTTTGATGACGTATAGTACGAATAGTAGGCTTATCGGGCTTAATTCGTACTATACACATTTGGGCCCAGGCCCAACACGACAAAACACACGAGACTTTCCAAAGACAAGAATGCCCAGCCATATTAAGACATGTGATGGGAGTGAAGATCCGGAAGATCATTTAAAAATCTTTCAAGCAGCCGCGAAAATAGAACGGTGGGCCATGCCAACCTGGTGTCACATGTTCAACTCTACGCTAACAGAAAACGCGAGAGTATGGTTCGATGACCTTCTTGCTGAATTAATAGACAGCTATGATGATCTGAAGAAAGCATTCCTGGAAAACTATCTTCAGCAGAAGAAGTACATTAAAGATCCCATAGAGCTCCATAACATCAAGCAACAGGATGGAGAATCTACGAAAGACTTTGTGAGAAGATATAAGCTAGAAAGCAGGTATGTCAAGGGAGCACCAGAGTGCATGAGAATCTTCGGATTCATGTATGGAATCACAAACTCTGAACTCATCAAACGTCTCCATGACAAAATTCCAAAAACGGTGGATGAAATTATAAGAGTGGACCACCATCTTTCCTCCGGGGGGAAGTGGCAGACTCGAATACGGCGGTAGAAAGTCGTTCCCAATGTGGAAGCAACAATGAGGGCAATCAGATGCAAATTTCAGGAAAGGAAAGTTTCTGGAACCAGCAAGGCGGAAAGGAAGCTAGGGCCGGTTTACGCTCTTACAAAAACTCCAAAGAAATTTTCCCTTTAAAAAAAGGGAAATTTAAAGCTCCACCACCAATGACGACTCCGGTCAAGAAGCGAAACCACGCTAAATTTTGTGAGTTCCATGGTGAAGTAGGGTATAACACGGATGAGTGTATGCACCTGAAGAAACAATTAGAAGAAATGCAAGGCAGGAAAGCTGTCGCACTTAATAAAGGAACTCAAATAAAATAGTGGAAAGAAACAGCCCAAGGCGGCAAAGAAAGGGGAAACCTCTGGGAAAGATAAAGCATTAACTATCCTCATGGTCCAACCTTGGGAAAGAGTGGTCAGGCAAACGATCACACAAAGCTTTTCCCTCAACCCAGAAATTCTTTTCCCACCGCTAGGTGAAGATGAAGGAACAGAAGGTCCAATGATCATTGAGGCAGAAATAGGAGGCCATTGCAGACACCGCATGTACGTGGATGGCGGATCAGCCTCAGAAATACTGTACGAGCATTGCTTCAGCCGACTCCGTTCGGAAATCAAGAAACAATTGGTGCCAGCCACCATACCTTTGATTGGATTCAGCGGCGAGATAATATGGCCAATAGGACAAATACAACTACTGGTAATGATTGGAGACGAAGAACGCTCCACTTCGGCGTGGATGAATTTCATAGTCGTCAGGTCACCATCTCCATACAACGGAATTATTGGAAGGCCATGAGTCAGAAAGTTACAAGCAGTTCCGTTGACAGCTCACGGAATGCTGAAGCTCCTGGTAGAAGGAGGAGTAATCACTTTAAAGAGTAGCAGGATGATCCCGCTTGAATGTGCGGTGTGTCTCGGATCCAGAAGGAAAACCTCCAGCCGCAAGCATCAGTGGAAGAAGATCAGGTAGCAATAAATCCAGAATAACGGAACAAACAGTAAATTGATCGGCTCCACCTCACGGGATGAGAGGAAGGCCGCTACAAGTTGTGTGGTCTACTCCAGCATAACTTGGACATTTTTGCCTGGAAGCCTGTAGATATGACCGGCGTCCCAAGACACATTGCGGAACATCGCTTAAACGTGCGGGAGGGATGCTCTCCGGTTAGACAAAAGAAAAGAGGACAAGCAACCGATAGAAACCAGGCAATACAGAAAGAAGTTGGGAAACTTGTGGAGGCAAGAATCATGAAGGAAGTACACTACCATGACTGGTTGTCTAACCCGGTGATGGTAAAAAAACATGATAACAGTTGGAGGATGTGCGTAGATTTCAAAGATTTAAACAAAGCATGCCTAAAAGATGGGCATCCACTACCAGAAATAGACTGAAAGGTGGAATCCTTGTGCGGATTCCCTTTCAAATGCTTCTTAGACGCATACAAAGGCTATCACCAAATACAAATGGAAAAAGAAGATGAAGAAAAAACAGCGTTCATTACAAGCCAAAGAATATTCTGCTATACAAATATGTCTTTCGGTTTGAGAAATGTTGGGGCAACTTACCAGCGTATGGTGGATAAAGCATTCCACAAACAGATTGGCAGAAATCTTGAAGTGTACGTGGATGACCCTGTCATCAAAAGCCGCACGGAAGAGATAAATAGCTACAGAAAAAGCAAGAAGGTCACGGCACCTTAGTCTAGTAACATTTACCTCGCACAACAAACAAACGCCGCACGCAATAAACGAACTAGATTGGAGGACTTGATGAGGTATAGTACGAATAGTAGGCTTATCGGGCTTAATTCGTACTATACACATTTGGGCCAGGCCCAACACGACAAAACACACGAGACGCCGCTAAGCCCGGTGTTAAACTGGCCACGGCCCGGACTCAGCAAGACGGACGCAAGCTAATCATAAGCCGCTCCCGCAAGCCACTCAGTGAACTAACCAACGTTCACGGAAGTTAGTCCGCTCCAGCAGTCACGATTACTGAAGAACATTAGAGGGTAAAGTTGAGTTTGTGTGAGTGAAGGAATAAATAAATAATGTATTGTTGGGCCTTAATTTTATAAAATAATAAACTTTTCACTCATACAAACTTAACTTTACCCTCTCATGTTCAAATTGAACATGAGAGGATCTCTATCCTTGCATTATATATCAATTCTAATTCTTAAATATGCCATATATATATATTCGGATAATTATTATATATGCATTTAAGACCTTAAAATACATTATCAACGAGGTGTTCGTACCCGTGCGTTGCACCGGGCTTATTTTTAAAAAAATCGAACTTTTACTTATGTGAAACATCGTATAACTGCATTATGGTCTCTCTTTGCAAGCGTTTGTGTTTACAAAGTCATAGTGTCGTCAGAGGCGGAGCCATATACATCAAAGTGGGGGCAACTGCCCCCAACAACTTCTTCAATAATAACACATTTTAGTGTTAACTTCTGAACTTTAATCATGGTGCCCTCAACGCAAGAAAAGCGAAGAAAGAACTTGATTTATAAAGTGTTGTTGAGTTTTTGTTCAAGTTATTTGTGTGGTTGATGATGGAGACGAAGGAATCAGATAAACCATTTTGTAGATACCGTGTCATGATATAAAGTATCATATCTAGAAATACGTGAAGAAACAATTAATTAAGTCTTTATATTTCACTTCTTTCAAACAAAAGTCAAACGTTTATTTTTTTCACAATAAAATCCCGTTCCTGTAATCCATTTACAAAAAGCTACCAACCCATTATAGCCCAAAGTATCCATAACATTGAATAAAACTTTACAATTAATTAAGTGAACAGCTTTTTTGTCCCTGCTATCTGTAACAAAATGATACATTTAAAATGTTTCTCAAATATACATTTTAAAGCCCTCTTGCATTTAAATGCCAACACACATGTACTTTAAGTGGATCCCTTGTCATAAAAAAAATAGCTAAAAAACAGTAAATTAAACGGCTAAATAAGAAAGCACACACGTAACAATCAAATCATTTATTCTCATCTCCATAAATAAAAGCATTTGACAAGCTCAACAATCTGGAAACAAACCTATTTTCCTTTACATTATAAAAAAAAAGTCCATCGAGATAAGTAAAACATGTAAAGAGCAGTTAAAAGGTATAAAAATAATGTAAAAACAGCCACACCAATTTATTTTGTAAAAATATTGTTATAACAACATTTAAAAGCTGTAAAAAAAGCACGCAATGCACCATATTTTTGCTGTCCAAACAGTCGTATTCTGCCATATTCTTGCTGTCCAAACGGCCTAATTTCTACTTCCACCTTGCTTGTTGCTTTCAATATTTAGAATCTGATAAACTTCTTCTTTTTTCCTAAATTATTATACATAAACAAACATATTATAAGTTTCTTTCTTAGGCTATACTTGAAAGTGAAGGTAGGGGATGATAGTTGTGGATGTAATGAAATGAGAAAAATATATATATACGTATCGTGTGTTCGTATGTATGTATGTGTGTCTATATATATATATATATATATATATATATATATATATATATATATATACACACATACACACACCCACCCACACACATGATACTATACGTTAAAGTAACACTACATGTAAATAAATATTAAGTTTATTTCATGATAATGTAATGATTGTGCGCTCCGCCCCTTTCAGAAACAAATCGAATGTTGTTTCAATGTTCCCCTTCACAAATGAGGGTATGTATGTACCGGAGCTGTAATATTGTTTTATGTACAATAAACTAACTACGAACATAATTCTAAATATGAGCATATAATATATGCATGAGCTGTGAAAACTAATAAAGAATAGGACCATGAAGAAATGATGTGGACTAATCTTTTAAATGTTAACATCAGATGTTCACAACTACTCTGTTTGGAGCGATGATGACCCAAAGGCATGATAATTATAAGCTCATAACTATATGTATATGAATGTCTTTGTATTGTTATTAGTAGACGAAGAAACTATTTTGTTTTTGCTAAGTTAGATTTGTTTTCAAATTTGTCACAGGTGCATGATGAAGGTTGACTGGTTGAGACTAACTTTCATGTATATATAGTTTCGGTAATGGTATGAAAGTTACGTCTCATTTGCAACGCTAAGTTGTTAATTTGAAAGCTAATCATTAAACCTAAGTCATAAACAGTATGTTTTCAAAAAATGATATGTTTATCCCATATGTTTCAGTAATGGTATGAAAGTTAGGCTTGATTTTTCAGTATTTATTCAATCTATGTAACTGATCGCCACAGGAGAGTAACATTTGGTCTACAATGTATGCTCGTGGTCTCTTCTAATCAATTGGACTGAACAATTTAAGGCCTCTCAAGCTTAGTAAATGCCAAAACA
>BQNB010179025.1:0-12814 GCA_026074375.1 Tanacetum coccineum
GGGTTAACTTTGGTTGACTTTGACTTTTTAACTTTTGATTTGACTTTTCTTTCACGCTCTTTCCGTTCTCGTGCTTGGTTTTGTCATTTTGGCTTTGTTTTTGTCCTTTTCTTAAATATCTGTTACCTGCACAGTACAAATGCAAAACATACAAATACAATGTATTTTTTGGTATGTTTTTGGTCATTTAAGTCCGGTTTTAATGGAAAATTGTATGTTTAATTAAGCACATACCAACGAGATACACAATAATTTACAGATGAGACAACAACACAAGAGAGGTATATAGTACAACATAACACATCTATTTCATTCATAACTTGGAAAATTTTACATGAGATAGTTTTTGGCACACAAAATACAATACAAAAGATCTAAGGCTATGCTAGCGGGAAAACCCCTAATACTTAACATGTCTGAACAACAGCCTAGCAAAATAAAATGACATAAACCACTAGATGTGACTATCAGCATCCCTAGAAGCATCTTGGTGATCTGGAACCCTAGCATCTGGTCCTAGCTGTCTAGCTCTCTGCTGCCCTCGTAGTGCTAACAACTCGGCCTGCATGTCACCCATCTCTCGTCTCATGTCTCTCATCACTCGGAGAATCTCTACCATCTGTCCCTTACGTTTATGGCCAGTCTCTCGAAGCTCTGCCATTTCACCCTGCTACATCTGAGAGCGAGTCTCATGTACCTGGTGTTGTGTCTAAATAAGAGTACCCTGTAGCTGTAGTTGTGTATGATGTGCTTAGATCTGGGTCTCATGTGCATACACATGATCACGGTGGGTCTGAAGCTCATGATGAATTGTCTGACTCAATCCTATTGAGTGAGCCCAAGCCTCTCGAGAAGCATAGGCCTCCTCCTCCATAATCTATACTGTCTCCTGGAGAGTCATCCTATCCTCTATGAGTAAGTCGACCAGCTGCGAGTCCATAGCGACCCGCTGTGATATGCGAGTCCTACCATCCTGAGCATCCTCTAGTAGAGCATATAAGTCCTGGGTATCATGCTCATGGAGCTCAGCAAGCTCTGCAACCCTAGCACTGACCTCTCCCAAAGTCACAGGTGCTATCTCAGGAACTGCCTCTGTCGGATCCACCCAAGTATCCCTAATACCATACCCAACCTGACTAATCCCTCGTCGTCTCTCTTCGGCATCTAAAGTGCTGACAAACCCATAGTCTACCCTTCGGCCTCTGGTAGGTCTAACAGTAGAACTCTCTCCGACCTCATACCTGGAGCCTAGAGCAAACAAGCATGACCTCTTGCGAGGTGGTCGCTCAGACTCGGGAATATCATCCCTATGGTCAACAGGTGGTGGTATGTATAGAGATGGTGGTAGTAGTGGTAGTGGTGGTGATGGTAATGCGGCAGTAACCCCATCAACAAGGGCCTGAGTGGAGGTTATCCTGTAACATTTCTCAATTTTAGGTCACTTTACGACATCTATTATTCGTCACTATTTATTTTAGTCTTATACGCGTTTACTTTTAATATTTGCTTTTAAGCTAAATCGCGTAGACTATAAATAATCAATTAATGTAAATGGTCATCAAATAAATTAAGGTTTACATCAACCTAGTAATATATAATTATTAAGAAGATAATTATGTACTTTGCGTATTTTATTTTTATTGGTCACGTAAAAGGGTTACGTTTTGCAAAAAAATACATTTGGACATACCCCGGAAATACCTAGACTTACCTAGACTCAAACCAATACCCACTTTTATAACCTCAACACGCAAATTTAATCAAATTTGTGCTCTATAACTCACTAGGGGTGCAGTGTTAGGGATGTCTTGGTAGTTTGTTTAATTACACATACCTTTTACCTTTAAAAATGAGCTAAAATAACCAAAAACGGACTTAAAATGCCAAATATATGCTTGTTTTGCTAATTGTATTGTGCAGGAACGGATAACTAAGAAAATGACGAAAAACAAAGCCAAAACGACAAAACCGGACTAGGAGTGGAAAAGACTGTGAAAGACAAAGCCAAATCAAAGCCGGAAAGTCAATCAAGTCAAAAAGTCAATATAAAAGTCAACTGGTCAAGGTCAAAGTCAACCCAAGTCAACCCCGACAAATCCAAAAGTCATCAAATCAAGAAATATAAGTTTAAGGAGTTGAAATTGCCAAACCCATAAACTTATATCTAAAAGAGAAAAAGAGAAAAAAGAAGACACGGGCGATTTATGCAATTCACTTCAAATAACAAATGGGGGGCAGTTCTGCCAACACCCCATACTTGTACCACCCAAGGACGAATCCCGCAAAGAGTTATATAACTCTTGGGGACTTGTTTTGCCAAGTCCCCAAAGTTATATAACCACAAGGACGACGGGTGCAATAAGAGTTAACACCATCAAGGGCCAACCTTGCCAATCTCACAAACTTATACCCTGTCATCCCCAACCCCCGTACAAACCCATTTTCCCGCCACTTTTGAAACCCAAAACCCACTCACGGGTTAACACTACTTCTTTTACCCTGTAACCCTTCAACCCCATAGACAAACTCGCCCCTCCTCCTCCACTAAAACCCTAAATCCTATTTGGCAATCCCACATTTCCCAAGCTTATTTCAACGGCTGTGATGGATTTTTGAAGAAATTAAAGGGCCAAGATTGTTTGTTTTCCCCCTCTCACACAACAAACACAAGCCTCAGCTTATAAAAGAAGAAAAAGATAGAAGAAAGGGTAGCTTTTAATTTTCAGTTTGCACTTTTCTTATTTTTGAAGAAATTAAAGGGCCAAGTATTTTGTAATTCAGCTTTAAGCTCTTGTACTTCATTTCTTTAAGATTGTACTTAATCATTTTAGTATAACAATTTAGTTTCCAAGCCTCATTGTCTTTAAATTTCCATTCTAAGTCGTATTTCATCAAATAAGCTCTTAATAAGCTCGTTTGAGCTTATTACTGTTCACAAGTTCAAATTTATTTAAAATTCTGTTTTTAGTCATTAAGTTGTTCATTCCTATCATTTCACATCAATAATGATGACTTGAGTTGATTTGAGCTCAATTTGGAAGTGTAAGGGGCAATAAGCTCTTGAAAGCTTATTGAGCTTTTAAGCTCGGGTTTAGAGGCAAGGTGCCATTAGGTTTCAAGCTTTGTGAGCCACTCACTCTACTAGAGTGGCTCTAGTTCTGAGACTCCAAAAAGTCAGGTTTAGCTTTCTAAAACTCATTTTAGAATATTCATAGCTTATTGCTTTTTGCTTATTCTTTTGAATCTTCATGATAATTACTGTTTCATTCAGTTTAGTTAGTCTATAAGATTGTTAGTTTTAAGCTAGTTTAGTTTAAAGTCAAGCTTAAATTTACTTTTTCAATTCTGTCATAAATAGAAGTAATATAAGCCTAGTAGAAGAAGTAGCTTATTCTCTCTAATAAGCTAGTAATTTTAGAGCTCACTTAGCTTAAGTAGGTCAATTTTAGTAAGTGTAGATATAAGGTTTTACCAGTTTAGTGCTTAAATAGATTTTAAGTGCATTTTGTTTTTTGACAGTCAAAATAAGGGAGTGTTTGGATATGGCTGTTTTTGACTCCTAAAGTCAACTCTATTGTGTCAAATTCTTTCCTTTAGCTGAGATAGATCTTGTTATAGAGATTTAAAAAGCTTTTAGAAGTCACTTTGTAGAAATTGAAAGTTTAGAGCTCTTGAAAATGATCTTAGCACCAGGGCACTTTTGATGGTGGAGAAGTTTATAGCTTAAAAGAGATTTATAGTTTTTTTTTAGTGTTCATATTTGTTTAGAGCAAGTTTAGATGCATGAATTTAGTAGGTTTAATGAGTTTTCATTTCAAAGTTAAGCCTGCACTTCATTTGTGTTTGCCAAATGCATCAGCAACAACAGTCAAAGCTGTTGTTGCTATGCATTATTCTAGTTTCTTTTGAGAATTCATCATTAGGAGTTAGAGTCTAGTTTTTAGGCATATTAATTGTACAACGCATTAGTTTCCTTATAGAAAGTCATTTAGTTTTCACATCTTAAGGACATCTTATCCATAGCTAATTTTTACCTTAAAAGTAGCCTTAACAGAATAATTGAAACTTTAGGCTTACGATCATATTGAATCTTCATTTCTAGTTGTAATTTCAAAAAAGCTTTTATCTAGGTTTGTTCAAAATATAGAGGTGAGCTTATGCCCAAAAATTCAGCTTTTAAGGATTAGTAATAAGCTGTTGAGCTTATTAGAATTAGCTAAATTTCAGTTAAAAGGTTGAACTTTGCACCTTTTCATAGCTAATTCCTACCTAATTCAGTTTACCTTTAGCTTATTTCCTTTTAGATATTCCTAGCATACATCTTAAGCTTTTTAGAAGTTCTTTTGTTTTTCATTTTTATCAAATAATAAGCTCAATAAAAGCCAAAATCCAAAAAAGCTTGTTAAACAAGTACTTTCTGTAACAGAATAAAAAGCTCAATTTTCTAGCTTATTCTGTTGTCAAAAGTTCAAGTTGCCTTTGTTAATGTTGTGGAGAACAAGCTCTTTTATAACTTTTTAGTTTTAAGTTTTTGCTAAAACTCATTTTTTTTATAAGCTAAAAATAAGCTATGTCGCGAGGTTTGTTGGGTACTTTCTCCAAAGTTCAAGGTTAGTCATTTTCATAGTAGTGTAAATTCCCAAAACTTTTCCCGCCTACCCTTTAGTTTCATTTAGTACAGTTTCTACCCTAAAGTGTTGCAAAAATAAAAAGAGAAGGGAAGACAAGGGACCGGGTGAGCAAGACTCGAACCCGGGATCCCTCGATACATCCCCTCCCTTTACAACACCACTTACCACTGCGCCCTTGGGTCTTTTTCGTTAAAGACTCAAGGGCCTTATTATTTATGCACATTTTTGGTTCATAAGCTTATAAGCTGCCAAAGCTTATTTCGGGGCTTATTTCCATAGCTTATTTTTGTTTCTTATTTTTCGTAGGAACTTTATAAAGCCTAGTATTTTTTGTGAATTTTTCAGAATTTTTTGTAATCATTTACTATTTTTTATAATTTAATTTAGTTAAAAGTTTATTTAATTCATAATAAATACAAAAATTATCAAAAAAATATTTTGCTTTTTTAGAAAATTTTATTTTATCATCTAGTTTGTAGGAAAAATATAAAATTTTTCGTAGGGTCATTTTTATAACTTTTTACTTTTTAAAGCACGGTCCGGGTGCGGGATTTTGTTTTGACTCGTTTTTGGGTCAAACGAACTCCGTTTTCGGTCTAGTCTTTTTCATTCTTCGTTATTTGATCCCTAGAGTAGTTTAGAAGCAAAAATTTCTTCGTAGGCTTATTTTTAAAGATTTTAGGTTTTCCCCCTTTTGTTCGGGATTCGGGCCTTCGTTTTCTAGTTTAATTTCATAATTTCTAGGTTTTTCTTAGACGTTTTAGTTCGTTATTGTTTAATTTGACTTTTTCAACTTCCCAAACTCATTCCTTCCTTCAAACTCAAATCTTCGATCGTATCGATTTACCATTCCAGCCTCGTTGGGGATTTACGACCCGGGAAAGCTCTATACTACTTCTCGGTATCATTGATTGTTGGTTTTTACACTTCTTTATATATTTTATATTTTAATATATATTATATATATTTACGGTGTGAATCCGGCACGATCAGGGTCCAAAACAATTAGGAAATTTTCCTAATGATCCTTACAAGTACTAGTACTTCATCTAACTCATTAAGACTTGTCCTAATGGTCTCCTACTAGTCTATTACACATTAGTTAAGAACTATTGTGCCTTTTGGTTTCCTTTGTGCCGCGGATAACCAAGAACCAACACACAAATCCATAAGATTTGCTAGCTAAGCCAAATCTTTTACATCTTGAGAGTAATTAAGAATGGTACTAAGATGGTTTAGTAAAACCATGTGTTAGCAACTAGGAAACTCAAAAACCACCTCCTAGGGCACAAATTTGGTTCGGTTTGGTTTGTTTAGGACTAAGAAGAGTTAACTAGCTTCCTTGCCTATAAATACACACTCACAACTACACTTAATACATTTCTAAACTCTCAAAACTCTCTCACTAAGATAAACTTCTTCATTTCTCCCTATCTTATTCGGCTTACATCAAACCGAACCCATACACGACCCACATTCATTCTAAAGACACAAAGTGCACTTAAGTTAGCATACAAGGGTGTTAAGAAGTATACACGAGCTAAGGAATCGGGTATACCAAGCTTTGAAGCTTAAGATTATACACGTTTGGGTGTATACGAGTCGGGTTTACGTCTAAACTCACCATCAAGGAGACTAGGACTCTTGTAAGTCACTACACCACTCGTATTATATTTGTCTCTTTGTTTACTAGTCATAATGTCACGTTAACATGTAAATGTTACGCTAAACGAGAGCTTAGACAAAATAAATACAAAGCATACATGGTTCACGCACACTTTCTTATCACAAAACAACCTTGTGTGGTGCCATACACGAATCATACACGTAAACTTTTCATATTTACGTCACGACATAACTTAGAAAAGCGTATAGAAGTCTAACGATCGATTTCATGTGACGAGTAACGCGTGAAAATGTTAAACGAGGCTAAGGAACCCCTTTCGAGCCTTAATGAGTTTGGCAGCCCACTTTCGTGTCCCAACAAGGCCCAACGAGGGCTTATTTATAAGCCACGGCTTATTAATAAGCCACTCGGGCTTAATCATGATCTTGAAGTGCTCATTTGCTTCACATAGAGCTTTCATTTTATTTAGAAAGCAAACGTGACCCTTAAAGGACTCATAGGCCCATTAACGAGCCCCTTTAGGAGCTAATAAGCTCACAATAAGCCAAGACAGCTTATTGATGAGCTTACCGAGTGGCTTAAATAAATACAAATCTGGACTCAACTAGGGTATGATAACATTGATTGAAAATATGCAGCGGAATATGAAGAACACAATCAACATTACTAATAAGGTTTTCTTTATTCAAACATGATAAAGAAACTATTACTACTACTAACTACTACACACGCTCTATGCGTTTCTAGACTCTCATTGGAGAGACTATCTATGAAATGGATACCTCTAACCTAGACGCCTACCCTCTTTATATAATAGAGGGAGTAGGGTTTACAAGACAAGATAAGATCAATCTTATTTAACCAGTCTTCAATCATCATAAATACTATTTGACTTATTTAACCAGTCTTCAATCATCATAAATACTATTTGACCAGTCTTCAATCATCATTAAATACTATTTGACCAGTCTTCAATCAGCATTAATGTTGATCTTTATCTTTTAGCTGAGCATTAAATACTGTTTGACTAATCTTCAATCAGTATTAATGTTATTCTAGCTTTGTCTTGTAGGTCCTCCATCTTTAATATGTTTTGTCATAATCAACTCAAATTATAATTCCCAACAATCTTCCCCTAGTTGATTGGATGTAACCAAACCAATAAGCACAAGCTTTCCCTAGAAGCTTAATGTAAAAAGATGAAGAACTTCCCTGAATCCATGCACTCTTCCCCTTTTTGTCATAATCAAATAGGAGTGCATGTAGATGGTTAAGTATATGAACAATAAGCTTCCCCTTAAAAGTATATTAACAATCTCTTGAATCTCGAACTCAGTAGCATAGATCATCTCTTCCTTCCAGTAGCGAACAAGACATGCTTATTACTATATTAAGTAATAAAATGTCTTTGAGATAATTCTTTTATTCCATATATGCATGGCGATCTACAAGCAATAGCCGATATGTCTTCAGTGAGCTCCGTCGCATCAACGACCAGTATCCTAGATCCAATGTCAAGGGCTGTATCGTATCATACTCTGACCAAATATTTGTAAAGGAGCATGTAACTTTTCCAATCAAGAATTATAGCATAAACTAAACCTCCAAAATGAACCATACACATCCTCATTGTTCAAGATCCAAGGGCGTCTGTGGACCCAAAATATATGTGTTTATAGATAAAAAAATTACAGAAAAATAAATACATAGGAAAACCTTATAAACCCTAGATCAAGAGCCACGAGGCTCTGATACCAATTGTAGAATCCAAGATCTGGAGCTTCGCACTAGGAGGTATGATAACATTGATTTGAAAATAAGGCAGCGATAAGAAGAACACAATCAACATTACTAATAAGGTTTTCTTTATTCAAACATGGATAAAGAAACTATTACTACTACTAACTACTACACACGCTCTATGCGTTTCTAGACTCTCATTGGAATACTATCTATGAAATGGATACCGCTAACCTAGACGGGCCTACCCACTTTATATAATAGAGGAGTAGGGTTTACAAGACAAGATAAGATCAATCTTATTTAACCAGTCTTCAATCATCATAAATACTATTTGACTTATTTAACCAGTCTTCAATCATCATAAATACTATTTGACCAGTCTTCAATCATCATTAAATACTATTTGACCAGTCTTCAATCAGCATTAATGTTGATCTTTATCTTTTAGCTGAGCATTAAATATTGTTTGACTAATCTTCAATCAGTATTAATGTTATTCTAGCTTTGTCTTGTAGGTCCTCCATCTTTAATATGTTTTATCATAATCAACTCAAATTATAATTCCCAACACTTAATATGCTTAAGGAAGCTTAAATATGCTGAGAGACCAAATTGGACCCAACGAAACACCTTAAAACCCTTATCGGGCCTTAACAGGCCCAAGCCGGCCCAATAAGAGAGCTTATTAGCTTATTTTGAATAAGCTAAAATAAAAAAAATAGATTGTTTGGGCTTAATATAAATTGGAAATGAGCTAGCAAAGCCCATAAACCCTTAAGGGTGTTTGTCGAGTAAGCTATTGGGCTTTCGGGCCCAATAAGCTCAAAATAAGCCAAGATAAGCTCGCTGAGCTTATTGACAGCTTATTTGATTTAATTGGACTTATTAAACGTGTTGGAACCTATTAAAACTAGTTTGGATCATTAAAACTCATTTTGGACCTTAATGGGCCCAAACCGGCCCATTAAGCCTAAATAAGCTCGAATAAAGCTTATTTATAAGCCAATTGATTTTCGCAGCTTAATTAAACATAAAAAGTCATTTTGTTACTTGTTGAAACTTAATTAGAGTTAAAATGCAAATTTTACAAGTATAGGGACAAAAATTGCCAATTTCGAATTTAATAACTCCAGGGACCGTTTCTGTACATTCTGAAACGTTAGGGACTAATTTAAAACCATAAGGACCTAAGTTGTAAATTTCAAAAGTTAAGGGACTAGTTATGTCATTATTGAAACTAGAAGGTTTGAAGTGTAAGTATTTATGTTTTACAAACCTAGGGTTTAAAGTGTAAAATAAAATACTTGAAAGTATTGTATGAACGAGGAGGGATTAATTAAACGTTTAACGAGACAATCGAATATAAATATATTCGGATTCTTAACGGGCTTAATTAACAATTTAATAAATAAAGTATAATTTATTAAATAACGATTACACATTTTTTTTTGAGAAACAACGAAATTGTGAATACATTAATCGTGGGCACCACCACACAAGTGATAACAGTATATATACTTAAGTGATAACAGTATATATAAACACAAGTGATAACAGTATATATAAACTTGAGATAGAATTTAGTTTATACAATGAGTCGTTAGCTTAAATGTGTAGACTAAGACTTGACCATAATTACTTAGGTACTTGACGGTGTGATTCATTGCTTACTTGGATATTTATTATCATTCAGAGAACTACCTGCTAAGGTGAGTTCATAGCCCCATGTTTTACAATTATTTAAATGATTTACATCCTTGGGGTGAGAACATGCTTTGTTTTACAAATTGGACGCAAGTATACATTCTATACCATGATTACGTGTTTGCCTGAGTTACCATAACCATTTAATGTCCCCCCCCCCCCATGATCATGAACTGTTAATTGCATAGATGTGATTGGGAATTATATTGTGTGGGCGCGAATGTTATGGATAGATCTTTTGGGGATTGACAATCCCCGTTCGGGTGACTAGCTATCACCGGGAACGAACGCATACCATGTCGAATTTGGGATGTTGTGGGGTTAGCACATCATTCACGGACACTTGTTGGCAAATATATTTGCATTCATACATGTCTAGCTTCAGTGTCATGAGCTTAGGAAAACGTAATCACTTTTTATGATGTTTGCATGTGTTGCTAAATCATACACTTGGAAATCTTGCGATCCTACCATTTATTCACATAAACCTATGAATCCACCAACTTTATGTTGATGTTTTAAGCATGTTTTTCAGGTCAATAAGGCACGAGGTGCGATGATACATTGAAAGTCAATAATTGAAGAGTCAACACTTAAGATTTGAGGTCTTATTACATTTTGAGGACAATTATTATAAACCGGAATCTTTATTTATATTGTTGAACATTTTGAAGCCATGGGCTTATGTAACAAACAAGTAATTTGTCAATCCAATGTATCTTTTTCAAACGACACGTTTAGTGGTCGTTCTTATATCTTGTGCTATTGATCCATAAATGTAACGCCCTCGGATATTCAACATTCCGCTGCGTGCTCAGATTTGAGGGTGTTACAGATTGGTATCAGAGCCAAGGTTATAGAAAACCAGGTCAAAAGTTTTGTCTGGACTATAACCATTTTCAAAACTGTTTTCACAAATGGGATTTGCGAGGGACATACATGCATTACTTGTTTACATCTAGCGCATATATGCTTACATGACATGCATTGCTTTAGCATTAGTAGGGTACTAAGTGCTTATATGATTGATATACGTATATATAAATGATATTACGTATATTACTATAAGATCTTTATTATTAAAGCTTACAAACATGGCATATCGATCCTTCCTATAAGTAATACTTATATAAGTTATTTTGCTTTTTTGCATTTAAAAAAAAAAAAAAAAAAAAAAAAAAAAAAAAAAAATATAAAAAAAAAAAATAAAAAAAATAAAAAAAAAAAAAAATTTAAAAAAAAAAAAAAAAAAAAAAAAAATTGTAATTATTTAAAAAAAAAAAAAAAAAAAAATTAAAAATAAAAAAAAAAAAAAAAAATTTTTAAAATTTAAAAAAAAAAAAATTCATTCTTCTCGACATCGTTGTTACCTACACTTCCGTCTACACCGACTCTGAGCCCGGCAGAGCCTTCTGGGGAGCCGATGATGAGGAGGTATTTGAGGGAGGCATTCCACGGGTCATCGTATTAGGATACAAAGACTCCCGATACGGCCAGTAGCCCACCAAAAAATTTTTTTTAACCGGAAAATACATACCCAGGCCCCAGAGGATGCACAGACGCCGCCAGTTCCTCAAGACGAGGATGAGCGTGAGCCTATGTTCGTACAGGCACAGGATCCTGACTACGTGCCAGAGCCTATATACCCTGAGTATATACCACTGGAGGATGAGCATGAGTTTCCAGCTGAGGAGCAACCATCACCTCCTGTTGATTCACCTACTGCTGAGTCACCCAGATATGTTACTGATTCGGATCCCGAGGAGGATCTAGAGGAGTACGAGGATGATAAGACAGAGGATGGTCCGTTGACCTATCCTATGGACGGGGAGATGATGAAAGATGATGACGGCGATCCATCTGGAGAGACGCTGAGGAGATGAGATGATAAGGATTAAGGATGATGAGAACGAGGAGGGAGGAGGAGGAGCACTTACTCCCGGCTGACTCAACTCCCGTTATGCCTGTTGTATGAGCTGTTTTCCCACCTGAGGAACAGAGCCTGTATACCACCACCCTCCACAGACATTACTATTGGGCAGGGATTACCGTTCCGACCCAGACATACATATCCCTTCCACCAGAGGCAGAGGTTGAGAGACTTCTGACCATGACTACCCCATCACCATCACCACCTATCTTACTATCACCACCCTCTGCAAAGGAGCGCCTTGCTAGGTGCACGACTCCACCTGCACATTCACCACCTTTACTACCATCATCTGGGTGTCCAACCCAAATCCAGGCACTCAGGATAGCATCCACTCAGGCCCTTATTGATGCAGTTACTGCCGCATTACCATCACCTCCACTACCACCACTACCACCATCTCTATACATACCACCACTTGTTGACCGTAAGGATGATATTCCCGAGTCTGAGCAGCCTCCCTACAAGAGGTTGTATTTGTCTACCCTAGGCTCCAGATACGAGGTTGGAGAAAGTTCCACTGCTAGACCTACTAGAGGTCGAGGGATAGATTATGGAATTGTCAGCACTGTAGATGCTGAAGAGAGGTGACAGGGGATTAGAGATGTTGGGTACGAGATTAGGGATACTTGGATAGATCCGGCAGAGGCAGTTCCAGAGATAGCACCTATGACCGTGGGAGAGGTCGATACTAGGGTCACAGCTTGCTGAGCTCTATGAGCATGATACACAGGACTTATATGCTTTGCTAGAGGATGCTTAGGATAGTAGGTCTCGTATATCACAGCGAGTCGATATGGACTCGCAGCGGGTCGATCTACTTATGGGGGATAGGATGACTCTCCAGGAGACAGTATGGATGGTTTAGGAGGAGGCCTATGCTTCCTGAGAGGCTTGGGCTCACTCGATAGAATTGAGTCCGATGACTTATCAGGAGCTTCAAACCCATCGTGATCATGTGTATGCACACGAGACCCATTTCCAGGCTCATCCGACACAGCTACAGCTACATAGTACTCTCATTCAGACACAACATCAGGTACATGAGACTCGATTTCAGATGCAGCAGGCTGAGCTAGCAGCGCTTCGAGAGACTGATCGTAGGTGATAAGTGCTTAATTACACATATCTTTTACCTCTAAAAACGAGCTTAAATGACCAAAAACAGACAAAAACTGC
>BQNB010179027.1:0-12813 GCA_026074375.1 Tanacetum coccineum
TATGTCTATCTTTCGGCGTAATACTATTCAATCATGTAGGTCAACTATATAAATGTTGACTACCCTGATTATTGATGCTTATTAATAAAAGCATCACTGTTAATTTATAAAATTTTAATTTTATAAATATTTAAATAATATATGATTATTATTAATATATATTATTCTCTTTTGCTATGCATTATGGACGCGCCACCATCTCCTAATCACATATTGGACTTCCCCGCGAATGAATCGGCGCTAGAGTTAGAGGATCTAGACATGGAGGTTGAGGAGGATCCAGGAGAGGATCCGGAGGAGGATTCGGATATGGATATTGATAAGGATGAGAAGGATGAGTGGGAGGAGGACGATGACTGGTTGATGGCCCCAAACACACCTCTTAGAGCTGCTTCGTTTCAACTCAGTACCTATGAAGTTAGAGGTCTATCCTTAGCAGTACCCGAGGCACCATGTCCAGCGGGACGTCCTCTTCCAGTTGTAGTAGCTAGGGTTGCCCTACACCATGAGGAGATTGGGGCTTTATGTGTGAGAGCCGATAAGATGGAGTATATGAAGACTTCATTAGTGAGAAAGGTAGATGGTGTGAGTGATGCTCAAGTGGCTAGTGGCTGATAGTATCGCCATAGGGGAACTACATCTTAGGATGACAACTTTGGAGGAAGGAGTACAGACATTGGTTAAGTAGGGAAAGCTTGTTGCGGGCAAGCTAGATGAGACTGAGACACAGGTTCTTGAGATGAGGGTCATAGTGAATAATTACCCTCGTGGACAGGTTGATTTATTGAGAGAGAAGGATAATGGACTGAATGGATGGACAGAGACTATGAACTAGCAAGGCAGACTTTAGGGACTGCTTTACAGGAGGCTAGGACAGAAAATCAGGACTTACAAACTCGCTTGAGTGCGAGCGAGAGTAACGAGAGATGTATGGTTGCGTGTATACTTTAGCTGAAAGAGCGCATTAGTGCACTAGAGCAGAGACCTTCGGGACCGCAGGGACCACCAGATGGCTCCCAGTAGTCTATTTTATCTTTGTGTCAATGACATTCTGGTTTAGGACCTTTTGTATTTTCCACTACATTGCTAGTGACAGTTTGTGCTATTACGTTGCTAGGTGTATTTTTGTTCTCTTTTGTAACCATCGCAGCTTATTTAAAACTTATCTAAATGTTGTAAGGGAATCATGTGCTTAATGAAGTATCATTGGTTTTCATTGATGTTTGCACATCCTTTTTCTCATTTCTTTATTACTATCATATTCTAATTCGATCTTGTTTACCACGTGGATTCATAATAGAATTGCATATTGTGTTGGTAATTAAAGCAAGATTATTATATTATTATTCTACCTTATTTTCTTCATCACTATCACGTATCTTGACCTTGTATGATTTTAAAAATTCTTATTAAATTATGTGTTTGCGTTGTTGATAGAATCATGCCTCTCAAGAGATTGAAGCGAAGAGTCGTCGAAAGAATGGTGAAAAAGCGAGTAAGTGAAGCTATAGCAGAGTACAAAAGAAACCAAGCCAAACCAGAGAATACTGGAGGGTCTAGACCAGCAAATGCTGGAGGAGTTGTTGCACCAAATGTGCATAGTTGTACATACAAGACCTTCATGAATGGTAAGCCTCATCCCTTTAATGGAACAGACGGTGTAGTTGGATTGAGGCGTTGGTTTGAAAAAGTGGAGCAAGTGTTCGAGATTAGCAAATGTACGGAGGAGGACAAGGTTAAGTTTGCTGCATGCACTTTTAAAGGTCGTGCGCTGACCTGGTGGAATGGAAATGTGCACACTTTGGGGCTTGTTAATGCTAACACTATTCCCTGGATTGAATTCAAAGCTATGATGACTACTGAGTACTGTCAACAACCTGAAATTCAAAGAATGGAGCAGGAACTTTGGACTAAAACTCTGAAGGGTGATGATATTGAAGGGTACAATAACCGTTTTCATGAACTGGCTTTTATATGTCCTGAATTGGTGACACCTAATAAGAAGAAAATTAAACGTTACATTCGAGGACTACCTGAGAGAATCAAGGCAAATGTCACCTCCTCAAAGCCTATAAATCTACATGATGCATTTAATATGGATCGTGAGTTTGTCGAGCAAGCGATTCAGGCCAAGGCTACAAGAATTGGTGAAAGTAACAAGAGAAGGTGGGAGGATCATCAAGGGTATAACAGCAGCCGCAACCACAATATCCATCATCAGCAGCAAACAGGATACAAGAAGATGTTAAAGCCTATACTGCCACCCCAGCTGAGCGAAAGGGCTTTCTTGGAACCCCGACCACTATGCAATCAGTGTAATTTGCATCATGACGGTTAATGCCCTCCCAAGTGCAAGAATTGCAAAATGATAGGTCATCAAACTAGGGACTGTTGAAGTAAGACCCATACTGCTGACAAATCGCCAACAGCCAACGATAATTCATAAGGTGAGATCTTTCTCTCTGCATATAAGACCCAAGTCGAAGTTATTCTAGGACTATATTCCCTAATGCAATTGTATTATTTTCTTACGAATCTCGTTGCATCGTTGAATATTTTATCTTAATGTTTCTACAGATTCGCGTGTCATGGCCGATTATATTTCGACACACTACAAGAAAAAGGGGTATTTGGGAGGAGGGGAAAACCATGCCAAATACTCAAAAAGCCATGCCAAATGCTATTTGGCACGACTTTTGCACACTTTTGGCTCCGTCCTAAATATGACGGTGCCAAATACATTTGCGTCGGTTTAAAACCGTGCTAAATAGTATTTGGGACGGTTCTTAGGACGATCTAACTTTTCGGTGCCATGAGTGAGGTATTTGGCACGGCTGATGATTTTCTGTTCCAATATAAGCATTCGTCACACTTTTATATCCCGTACCAATTGTGTATTTGGTACTATCTCATTTTCTCTACCGACTGGTATTTGGTATAGTTTTTATTTACCATGCCATAATTAACTAGGACTGTTTTATGTATCGTGACAAACGTATTTGACATGGTTTCTATTTTTGTGCACCTTGCCAAAAAAACATTTGGCACCTTTTTGCGTCCGTCATAAAAATCATTTGGCACAGTTCTGGTAATAACAAACGTTGCTCTTTCATCAGAATTGGCAACGAAGAACATTGTGGGTAAATTTACCTGGCACCAAATTTTTTTGTATGATTATATAAACCTACTATTTATAATAAATCCCAATACAAATATCAAAAACAACATATACTACACAAATTCATCAACCATAATTTACATAAAAAAACAGCAAACATACAACTAATGCTTGGAAGTCTTAACTACATGGTAACAAAGTATAACAATCCTACATAAAAAACTAGACAATGTACTTCGGATGTGAGATCCAGCCTTTGTATCTTGATTAGGAATTCGTTACCCAAACGACATCTATAAAAAGCGAAGATGGCAACCACACTTTGAATGCTTCAATAGGGCCGCATCCAATCCTTATAGTAGCTAAGGATGCACCATTTTAACACATTAAGTTGATGTAGCTACCTCATAAAACCATCTGTAAACGTGTGAAGAAAGAACCAAAAAGATGTTAGACAGGGAAACCATTACCAACTTTTATGTAGCAATTAAAAGACAAGAGACCAAGACTCTTATATATAAACGGTGATGTCGTTTCAAGAAACCAGACAAAGTGAAAAGCGTTATTATTTTGAAGTATGCAATTTGAGTAGAGTAGTCATGTACCTACAAAACGATAAACAAGTTCAGTCACAATAAGTCATGAATGCTATGTCGATATGGGTGGTTCAAGTATGTGGGATAATGGCTCAAAAAATGATTGCATAGAAAATCAAACAGTTTATTAGTAGTTCTACTATCTAAGAGCTATTAAACAATTATTAATCTATACACACATTTGAGGTGCAAAACGGTGGCGTTTTGCCATGGGCTGCTATAGTGCGCTTTTTGGGCTCCCAAACTTGGGTTGGCCTGTTTGATGGTTTTTTTTTCTTTTTCTATTTAGGCGGACTGCTACAGTGTTTTTTTCCCTCTCAACTTGGGCCGGCCCATTTGACTTTTTTTTTACTTAGTCAAAATTTATGGCACGAGTTCAATACCGTGGAACATACAAGTAGGCAATAATAAAAAAAAACTTTAATACAAGTCAGCCCCGTTGCAACGCGCGGGCACATTCTCACTCAATATTCGTTCAAAATCGATTCGAAAAAAATTATGCTCCGCCGCAACGGGCCCATTTGGTTTTTTTTCCTTTTTCTTTTTTACTTAGTCAAAATTTATGGCGCGAGTATAATAACGTGGAACATACAAGTAAGCGATATAAGAAAAACGTTGAATACAAGTCAGTCCCGTTGCAACGCGCGGGCACATTTCCAGTCAATATTCGTTCAAAATCGATTCGTAAAAAATTATGCCTCGCTGCAACGGGCTCATTTGGTTTTTTTTTCTTTTTCTTTTTTACTTAGTCAACATTTATTGCGTGAGTCTAATAACGTGGAATATACAAGTAGGCAATATAAAAAAAATGTTAAATACAAGTCAGCCCCGTTGCAACACGCGGGCACATTCCCACTTCGTTCAAAATCGATTTGAAAAAAATTATGCTCCGCCACAACGCGCGGGCTATTCTGCTTGTTTGAAACAAGTCACAACTCACAAGCATAAGTTAGCTGATTAGAAGTTAATGGTTATCAAATCCTTACGGAGGATGTAAAACATAAGTTGACTAAAAAGTGTGCATATTTATCAATAAAAGTCGATCCCTAGATATTCTGGTAGAAACGTCTTCATTATCTTAAGTTCATAAATCACATTAAGCAAAACATATACTAAGATTTAATACAAACATGTGAATGAAATTGAACAATTAGCTTAAGTAAAAACATATACTAAGATTCTGATGGTTGACATGTATGAACAACAAATTCATACTTAGATAACATGTTATCCAAAAAATAAGATAAAAAACAAATTCAAACAACACAAACTTAGATATTCATACTATCCAAAACACAGAAACATGAATATGGTTATCATATGGGGATATTGGGGAAAAGTTACTATAACACAAACCCTAATCAATTGGGCTTTTTGGGAACAAAATTGGGCTTGAAATTTTAGCGGTAGATTTTGGAGGGGTAAAATAACATTTGATTTTTTTTGTTAATTTTGATTTTGGAGGGATCATATGTTCTTTCTAAATTGCGAAAATATTAACAAGTCAACTAAAACTAATGTTTTGAAAACCGAGTCTCTAAGCTGTCCAGTCGATTCACCGGATCACCGGGTTAACGGTTCGACCACCGGGTTAACCCGGTCTTGTACAACAAAAAAATAAAAAATATTTGCAATGATAAAAAAAGTATATATATAAATCATGAATATTTCATATATTAAACCTAAAAACTATTTACTAAAAAAGATAACATGTAAAAATAAAATTACGTCGCAAATATATATAATTAACTTGCTTTGTTTGTAAAAAAACACGAAAAAAACCAAAACCCGACAGGGTCTCGAGAACCGGATTGATCCGGGTCATTTCAAACCCGGCGGGTCTAACCGGGTTTTGAAAATAAACCGGAACCAGTTGAACCGGCTAGGTCGAACCGGGTTTCAAAACATTGATTAAAATTACTAATTTTTTAATAAAATTTAAGATGTGTATATTTGGGTACTAGGATGTTCACGAATCGGTTCAGTTCGGTTAGTTTGATTATTTAAACTATCCATCGTGGGTCGGGTAATTAATTTTACTATCCGACACCGAACTGTACTCGAGGAGTAAGCGGACATGCGGTTACCCGTGGTCCCGATCAAGGTTAACCATTTTAGACGTTTAATAAAATTAACATGGTTTAAAACTTAAAATGTCATTTTAGTAAAACTAGATGACAGTTAATTGGTAAAAGTCATATAAAAGTTATTTCGTTACAATAATTGCATTAAAATATTCATACATGACATATTATAAGCGGTTTCTTCGGTTTCGGATTTTTATGGTTTCGGATTGAGCGGTTTGTCAATTTCTTGGATTTTTTGAACACCCTTAGTGGGTACAAGTCTACTAATCATACTAAACTATAAAGACGTTGTGAAAACCTAGTCTTGCGGACTTTGCACGTCATTTACTACGTTGTTATCTAATAATGCATTTTTTTATTTTATAAGTAAAATTCATAACATTATTTTTATCGTACTAAGAAATATTGTTTTATCATTTTGTCAATTGTATTATATTAGTTATAGATACTTTAAAAAAGAGGGTTATTATAATAAATTATTAAAACGATTTATTACTAATGAAAAGAGAATAAAACTCAGCGGATCACATCTTTATCATAAATCCTGCATAATACAATGTTCTAGCATTAGAAATATGTATGAAACTAGAAAAAAGTTTGATATACAAAATAGCAATAGAAAGGGTATATAGTATACAATTTTTTTTAAAATGGTCAAAAGTTTCAAACTCAAAACGAAGTTGGGTCAAATAGTTTCAATATCATCTTAATGATTTCAGTCTCATTTAAAACGGGATAAAAGGGTTGAAACTTTTTGATAGATTCATCAGAAACTAAAAATGGCTTTAAATTAGCAAAAAAATTGAATCGTTGTCGTTATCTCAAATGGGTACAATATAGATTCAATAAAGGCTTGAATAGATTAAGAATAACTAATTACCTGATGACCCAGCGGAGGTGGTAACTACTTCCTTCCTGGCAATAATATCTTAAACCATTCCATATAAGTTTTTGCCACCAGTGGTACCAACAGTTCTAGATACATAAGTATTTGGCACCAACAATAGATAGCGTTCTAAATACATATACAAATTTAGTACCAGTGGTACCAACCGTCCCAAATACATATGTATTTGGCACCGTTAACTCAAACTATCCCAAATACACATGTATTTGGATCCATTATTAGAAAACGTTCCAAATGCATACGTATCTGAAACGGTTTTATAATAGTCGTCCCAAATACTTACTTTTTTGGCACGGTTAGCTAACAAGTGCCAAATAAATGTATTTGGCATGATTTCTTGACCATACCAAAAAGTTTCGTCTCAAAAACCACATTTTCTTGTAGTGACACCTTGCTATGTTATCCAAGTTGCTCTTGTCATCATCTTGTAAACTAATTCGTCTTCATCTTATTGACTATTTTGCTACCTTACAGATCTTAAGACTACTATGAGCATTTTCACAATCATTCTATGTGAACTATTTTACTGCAATATAAACTTGATTGATACTGACTAGTGCATAACAATAAACTAGACGAAAAGGAGCTTATCATCGTTAGTCCTTAATTATACATAGCCTGATCACGTATGTATAATTCAGGGAGGACCATGCTATGCTGTGAGTAGTCACTTTAAAATTTTGTCAAAATCAAATTTCTACTCACATCTCCAAAAATCAAAATTTTGTGTGTGTGCGTATGTAATTAAAGCAAGTACCCGCGTCTTTTCGCAACCACCTCGTCTCCTACAGTCGCCAGTTGAACTCTGGGGACCAGATTCCCTTAGGGGGATCGGTTGTAATACTCCGTAAATTCAGGTAATTTATTAATTCATATTTATTTCTATTTTTACCCTTAAGCAAATTTTTACTTTTACTAGTTTTACCCGAATTCGTAATTTTTGCGTTTCTAGTCTTGAGCCGTATTTGAGATTTTATTCTGTCTACGTGTCTATCGTAGTTCAATATTTTCCTTCTTCACCCCGAGGTTCTATAATTTTTATTTTAGCAATTTTTAGTTTTACTTTTCATTTTCGCCAAACGTTGCTAAAACCTCGCGTTTTACACTTAAACTTTACCTTTGATAAATTAAACCTCACCATCACTTTAAATAAATCCTAACAAGATTAAGATCAAATATATATATATATATATATATATATATATAAACCCCTTCCTACCGGTTATACATTCACACACAATACACTCTTTCTTTTTTTAACTTCCAACACAAAAACACAATCATATTTCTCTCTCATGCAAATCTAAGAAACCCTTCATTTCTTCTCCCTTCTCCTTATAGCTGCCGATATTTAACCACCACAACCACCACACTTATAAAAATTTCTACTCACTATATCTATTACAACATCATACTAAAGTTGCTTGCAAAGTTTGGTTAGATTCCTTGAAGATTTGGAGTATTTCTTGATGTTTTCTTGAAGGGTTTTGCTAGGGCTTGGTTTAATAGAGTAGATAACTATATTTTGAAGGGATTGGATCAAAGTTATGTTTGGTTTTGGTGTCATTTGGGTTCGAAAATCAGCCTACATCAAGGAAGGGTTTCTTGTGTTTTTAATCACTAGTTGATCATCCTTTGTAAGCCTATTATCTTGATTCTTGATTTTTCTTTTCTTTTATGAAAGTTTTACATGCTTGTCATTTCTGGAAAAATGATGTTTTTGATGTTTAAAGGGTATGATAGGATCAAGGATGGCATTGCACGGTGTTTTGATAGTGTGAAGTTGATGTTTGGATTGGTTTTGTAGAAGTTTAAGGGACTTTTTTTAGATCAGTAGCTAAATAGGTTTTTGCGAATTAATTTTGGCCATGAGGCACCTAGGAACGTTGTTAGAAATATAGGTCTAGATCTTAGGTCCATGTTGTTCTTTGGATAGAGCCGTATCTCCTCCGGATGAGTGAGATACGGTCGATTTACTAAAACTAGTCAAATTGCGCGACCTGAATTTGAAACCATAATAAGTCAGAAAATTTGTATACTAACACCCATTTTAGTAAAACTGTAGCTTTTAGGTATCAAGTCAACTTAAATTTGGCTACGAGTTTCTTCCTTATTGGACATATGGTTTAGGAGATATACTAAAAATGGTGAAGCGATAAATTTCAGAAAATAACCTGCACTTGTATTGAAGGGTAAAGTAGTAATTTCTCCTAGGTTTTTAAACTATCCGGGTAGGAGGGTCAACATTTCTAGAAAATAGATTCAAAAAGCTTTCAATACGCGAAAACCTCATATTTTTATCAGTTACGAATCTTGATTTATGCGGGTGTTAAGTTGGGTAAATGCAGAATTTGTTGTGAATAAATTGTCGTTAGGCGTAGACTAATGTGGATAACTTGAATAGTTTAGGCGGGTAAGAAGTAAACTAAATTCATGTTTTGAAAGTCATATTAATACGGATTAGGACTTGTGTTTGGGTAATCTTGATCTAAAAATTAGGATACAATGTCATACTTGTTCTGGATAAAGTAAAACGTTTATAAAAAAATTATTTTGTCACATTTCATTTTTAGTGAGTAGTAGTTCATTTTTCTAATTGCGCCATTTATTTTAATTTATGCTTTTGAATCCATATGATAAATGTGTGTTAGGTTAATTTTGGGATGTTTGTGAAGTTTTGGTTGAAGTTTAGAGGTGTGTCGAAATAATTTTTAATGCAGAAAATTAAAAAGTGGTCTAAGGGTGTCGTAAAAATGTTTTTATAAAGTTTAGCCACTAAAATATGTTAGTACTTGTCGAGACGATCGTTTTGATATATGGATCGCCTCATAACTCTTAAAAACGAAGATTTTAGAGCCGTCTGAAGTTTAAAAAATTTTATATAAAAAAATTATGCACTATTTTGGTAATTGTAATTTGGGCTAATGACTTAAAAAGTCATCTAACTTGTCTATTTTTACCGTTCTGTGTAGTCATCTTTTTTTTCTATTGAATCACTAAACATTGTGATTTTGTACATTTTGTGTACCCGGTGACTTGCTGAAGGGTTACGCCCTACGTGGAGCCGGTCAATTGCCAAGTCATATTTTTTTTCATAAACATCCACCTCATTTTATTCCCTCACCCACCACTACCTTCTTCTTTATAACCCTACCATATCCTTTCTTCACTTTTTTCCTTTTTCACAAAACCCTAAAAATGGCATCTTCATCATCTAATTCAAGATCAAATCGAAGGGACATATATTTCTACATCAATGCTACACACTGTGATTGTAAGCCACCACTACAAATCCGGGTAGAAGATTCAAGACATATCCCATTATGTAAGTTCATTAGCCCTAATTTATATATTAATTGCTTTTTCTTGAAATCTTTAGTGAAGACACTAATAACATGAATTTGTTAGGATAAGGACCAAAAATGTGGATTTTACGGGTTTACAGAGCTAGAACTGCCAATTGATTATTAGAAAGATTTGTTATACAACATCCATGAAGAAAACAAGAAATTAAAGAAAATGGGAAAAATTTCAACTTCAAAGGAAGCTGGTGATGATTCCAAAGAGCATATTATCAAAATTAGGGAGGAGATAAATTTTATCAAGTCAAAATTGAAGTTTTATGACAAAGTTTTCAATGTAATATGTTTATTTGTTACTGTAACATTTCACATTTTCAGGTCATTTCCCGACTCAATTATTTTCATTATTTATTTTTAGGGTTTTATTCGTTCGCTTTTAATTATTATCTTATAGTTAAATCGCGTAAACTAAAAATCAACGTTCCACGTAAACGGACACCAAACAAGTTAAAGTTTACACCAAGCAAGTGTTATAGGATTATTAAGAGTATAATTTATAACTTTTCATAATTTATTTTTATTGGTTACGTAAAACGCTTACGTTTCGCAATAAATTACATTCGGGCATACCCGGAAGCACCTATACCTATCTATACTCAAACCAATACCCTCTTTTATACCCAATACACAAAATTTAATCATTCTATCACTTATTAATTCATATGGCCGGTTAGGAGACTTATACCCAAGAAATAAATCCCAAAGACCCACTAACGTTTCCATTACAACTCATAAGTCTTACATAAAGTGTACCCAAAGCACAAGTTTCTAAAGATTGGCTTGTCAATGTACCTCCCCCTCCCTCACATTGCCGTCCCCCTCCTCCTAAGGAGGAGGATAAGTCTTACATATTGTACCTTAACCACTTCAAGCCCAAGCTTTTAGTTTAAGGTAGTTTTGGCTATACTAGGATCTATAAAAGGAAAGTCCAAGGTTTAGTTTATCACTCTTTCATTTACCAAGCAAACAAACTCACAAAAACTCTCTCAACACCATTGAAATCCACGGCTCAAAATTATAAACTAGGGTTTCATATTCTTTGATTTTCTAAAGCATTCCAAGTATTCTAGTGTTTATTCTAAGATCATCTAAGGTTACTCAAGGTTATTACAAGCTTGGGTTTGGGTTTAACAAGGATTAATTAAGAAAACATATTTAGGGTTTTCTTGATTAGGGTTTTGGATATGGAAGCCTTGCTAGGGTTTCTATCTTGTGTTCATCAATCTACTACACTTCTATAAGGTTTATTTAAACCCTAAACATTTCATTATTCATTTACATATGTTTTCATGCTTGTTATATATGTTAAACACCACCTAGCTTATTTTCATGAAATAATGAGATACTATAAGATATATAGTATTCGAATTTATTATGTACATAGGTAAAATAACACTTAAATGGAAGAACAACATTATATATAAAGTGTTAAATAAAATTATAATGGTTAAGGATTATGATTATTTTGTGTTGAAAGTTTTAATTACACAAGTTATGAACAAATGGTTTTGAGGACATTATTCATGGACAAGTATTATGGATATAGTATAGAGGACTTAAGATATAACAAGTTAGTGTAATAAGTATATTAGAGGACTTGTAATATTTTTAATTAAGTAAAAAGTGTATAAAATAAGTTTATAACTAATTATTTAAAAACTCATATACCTACTGTTATAATTCATTTAATAAAGTATGGATTTTATATTTTATTCAATTATTACTTGTCACACGTATCGTAAGCATATAAGAAACTTGAAAAACTGAGCAATAACGAAAGAGATATAATATTTTTAAGTTTACAATAATTAAATTGATAAGAGTGATTTTATACAAGTTATTTTATACAAATACCTACTGTTACAGATCTGATATATAAAAATAAATATTTTATAAATATAATACTTTTCATAAGGAATCCAAGGACGTAAGAAACTCGAAAAACGGATTTAAAATGAAGGTAATACGTTATTTACAAGTTTAAGCTAAAAAGTATTTTTATAAAAGTTAATTTATAAAAATAAGTTATTTTTCACGACAGTATACTATTGGGAAATAATTTTCATAAATAGAGCTTTTAATTATGAAGACGTGGACATAGGAATCACTAAAAACCGAATTAAAACGAACAAGATACAATTAAAATATGATTTCAATAATTAAAGTTATAAAAGTATTTTTATAAACTTTCACTTATTGTTACTGTTCATAACAGTACCAAACCATATTATAAATATAAAATTTGATTAGACTTTTCAAATACGAATCCATACATGTAAAGAACAAGCAAATCGGATTAAATATGAGTAAGTTATGACTTTTGGAAGGTTATGACGATTAATTATATAAAAGTAGTTTTATATAATTTTATAAAAACAATTAGAACTACTGTTCATCAGGGGCATAAATATTATAAATATAATATTTTAATAGATTTTCTAAATACGAAACCGTGGACATAAGAAACAGTTGAAACGGGGTTAAAACGATATAGATACTAGGTTTATAAAACCGTATGCTCTATCTTCACTTTTGTGCACTATTTTATAAAAACAATTAAACCAATTATATAATATCATTATATAATCAATAATAATATTAAAACATGAATTACTATCAAGCAATCAATTATGAGACGAAAACCACACTTTATTTTGCTGATACAAATGTAAACACCTTTATTCAATAAAGTACGGTTTAAACATCGTTTTGACATTTAAAACTAAACAAAGACTAGTAGGTG
>BQNB010179029.1:0-12813 GCA_026074375.1 Tanacetum coccineum
ATCTTACCAATTAAGAAAATATTTAAAATTACGCGAATCTTGATCATATTTAAACCAAATCTTTTAACAATTTAACAAGATTTAAATATTTAATATTAATCCATGATAAATTTGCATGATTTTATCATGGATCTCCATTAACAATTAACAAAAACTTAAAATAATTAACAATTAATACATCAAGTTTTATATAAAATTGCATACAACTTAGATCTCGTCTAATTAATTTTATTAACCATCAAGATCAATTTTTTTAACATAAAACGCCCATCGGGGAATTAAAATTAATTACGAAACCCTAATTTGTTCAATTTTATTCCTTGTAATTAAAAATTCTACAACCTGGCTCTGATACCACTGTTGGGTTTTACGACCTAATTAACTAATTAATTAACATGAGTATGCAGCGGAATTAAAGATCACATGTAGAACACATTAATTAACAATTATAGAAGATGTATATCTTTTAGCACGAAACGATACATCGCTTAAGGTAACCATTAACACCGTCGTCTATATACGTGTGTGTATAACGTCACACAGAAAACCACCAAGATCTAAAGTAAGATCTCTTTAAGCTTTCACACATAATACGTTCTTAGCAAACAACGAAGTATGCTAGTACTAGTAGTGATTTAGCAAACGATCACCTCTTTGTTCTTGAATCAATCAACACATGAACACGAACACCATGGTGGTGGTGATGGTAAACGATTGACACAAAACCCTAAAGGGTGTATGTTCGATCGGTTTAGAGGAGGAGGGGCAAAACCGAAAACCCTAAAAGGGTTGTTTGGCCCATCGACTAAGGGAGGGAACAAGAGGTTTTTTTTTAAGGTTTTGACTTTCAAGCATACACCTAACAATGAACCTCAAGTCCTCCTTATATAGCCTACATAACTTGGAGAACAAGCAAGCAAGCCCAAACCCCCCTTTGGGTTGTAGGTTCGGCCAACCCAAGGAGAAGAGAGGGAAAAACCAAACTTTCCTTTTTGGCGTTTTGCATATTAGTCCTTTAACTATTAAACACTAATGTTTATCGTTAAATACTTTTAACGGTCGTTTACTAAAACACTATTTAAACATTGTTTACGTTGTAACGTGTGCGTCCCCTTAGGCTCGAATATAATTTCTGGACATATATTATTTGTACATGGTCATATTCCAATAGTTAATTGTTAAAAGGTTTTTATGCAAATATGATGATCAAGAATTAAAACATAGACATTAAATTTTATTTGGTAAGATCAACGACTTTTAAAGCTAGGGAAGACCTTAGCTGTGTCTTAATAGGGCCTAAAGTTGTTTATATTTTATGTGCTATGTGGTATATATTTATATATGGCTTACGCAATTGATTATATCGACTTATGTGGCCGGAGTCATTAGATGAATGAGCCTTATATGAATATATACATATTTTAATTATTAGATAATTAGGATCATAATTGATATTTGCATGGCTTAATTGTTAAGTGTTTTTTAAATAAATGTTATATGTATTAGTTTTGTGTTTATGTTATTTTATTTTAAGTTTTGACTTGTGAGAAAATAAAAGAGTTTTTCGAAAAATAAATATAAACATGACTAATAATTATGAAATAAGATTTATTAGGGACTATTAATTGAAGTCTTATGTGTCAATTTGAGTTCGGCTTACATCCGATAATCATGGCCTTCGGGTTTCCCACAACGAGACTTGTAATTTAATAGTTTATAATGTGTTTTTAAATTTAAAGATTTAATTTTTATTAATGACGAAATTTGCAAAAGTACTATTTAGTTGCAAGGATAAGGTTCGGGGAGACTCATCAAGACGTCGGTCTTGTAGATACCATTACCCTATAAGGCCGGACTATGTTGTAGTTTCCTTACCTTGCATACTATTTAGGAAGTTGTGAATGGTCTAGGGTTTGAATGGTTTTTAATCTTTCTTTAATCTTTTCCCGCGATAAAATATAAAACTTTTAAGATTTGAAAACATGTTGAATCGTCAATTGTTTAAAGGTAACACTATTTGTACATGAGATGTATATAAAATAAGTGATACCGTAATAAATAACTTAATTGAGTAACGTATTTATTAAAATCTATGATACGAAGATGTATGCATGCTTCTTCGTACATATTTGCCACGTCAAATATTATACCCTTTTAAATAAGTTATTGCCATTCAATTTGTAAGAACACTTGCAATTTTTTTACTATGCGTGTGACGTATGTAGATTGCAATCCCAAGGTGATTATGCACTTTTCGTGAGACGTTAGTGTTACATAATCACAGTTCTTGATTGGACGACCTAATCGGTTTAGTGGTGAGACCTTAACTCTCGTGCTAAGATGGGTTTAACAATGCTTACTAGTATATTATTGTAATAAAGTAAGTTCCATAAGGTTCTAGGAATTGCACCGGTGGCAATTATTGATCGTCGATTACCTTTTGATTACACCGTCACTAGCAGATCAACTGATATGATAGTGGTATGTCAAGTAGGGTCCTAGTCTTTAATTAATTGTTTATATGATTAAACATGGGTAGTTAATTTTCTTCAAGGAGTATTATCGAAAATACTAAATACTTGAACTTTTTTGTTTTGTAGATGGCACTACCTATTCAAAACATAAACCATTCGGCTTTCAGGTCGATGTTTGAAAGAGAAAAACTTTCTGGAAATAATTTTAGTGACTGGTTTCATCAACTTAAGTTGTCTGAGAGTTGGAAAGAAATGTTGTCATCGAACAGCATATTCCCTGCTCTTGGTGGTGATTTCGCGCAGATGTGCTAGCGGAATGGAATTGCAGTATTGATGCTTATAATGAGGTGGCTTGTTTATGCTCGGGAGAATATGACTCTGACTTTATAGAGGATCCTAGCCTTTAGAAAATTAATTGTTTAAAAAGTTTAAACATGGGTAGTTAATTTTCTATAAGGAATATTATCGAAAATACTAAAAATTAAATTTTGCGATTCTATTAATAGTATTAATGCAATGATAAAACCGTAAATGATGGTTTGTTTCATTCTTGAAGAAGTCAAACCGAGACTCCTTTCCTTGTAAGGAACATGAAGACTCATTCCTATCATCTTTCTTGCTCCAGAAAGTTATAATAGGAACATAGGAATTGTCCTAATGTAATCAAACTCACAACAAACTTAAATGTTAAGAAGATAGAATAACTTATATTTTCATATAGATTTCATCACCTTTATTCGGTGGTGAATACTTTGAAAGATATAAGACATTTGGATAACTAGAGAACATGCTCTTAAAGCTATCAAATGATAACATCTTAATGTAAGATGCTTTATGAGTTTTTGATTAGGAATACCAATACTACCGTAAAAGTGGTAAAGGTAAACTAGGATAATGTATCTAGTTGTTTGTCTTAATCAAAATTAAGGATGAAATTCCATGCCCAATTTTCAAGTTAATAAATAGCATTGATGGATAGTCCCTCATCTACATAGTAAAATTTTTGAAATCTAAGTACGTTGTTACAAATTAGGATTTCAAAAAGAGTAGGAAAATAAATAGATCACTATTTGTTTTTACTGGTTATGTAACACTTAAAATATTGTCAAATCCAGTGGGATCATCGTGATTTATTTCTGAACAAGACATTCATGTGATGTTGTCTAATTCAGTGGGAGCTACAAGGTTTATTATCTTGTTAGTAACCCAGATTATTTCTCGCTTGTCTTGAGATAATGCATAATTTTCCAACTATAGACACTTATGTTATTAAGGATAGCCGTGCACTATTTTTTATTAAACAAAGTGGTTTTATATCTACTTGTAACGCTAATATCTATGATACTATCATATTGTCTACATAAACGAACGGACGTCGTGTTGTTTGACTACACGTATGATGTTGTGCCATGCATAAGTGGGAAAAGTCTTTATTGTGTGCAACGTACAACACATGACAAGAAAAATATGATTAAATGTTTCTCTTGACCGTAAGGTAAGAAACTAATATCATACTAGGACTTATTGCCCTATTCAGAACACATGTCAAGATATGAAATAAAGACTACTTCAAGTAAAATATTTATGTGTTTTTAGAATGTCCAAAATAATAAAGTAATCTTGATTTAAAGACTACTTCAAGTAAAAGGTTTATGTGCTCTTGGAATGTCCCAAATAATGAAGTAATCTTGTTTAACTTGAAATTACTATTGAAGCTAAGAGTTGGCGTTCAGAATTACTTTAATTAAGTATGTTTATGTTTATTGTAAATTATTAAACATTAAATGCTATAATTGTTAAAAGACTTATAACATAAAGTAAGCGTTCAAAATTACTTTAGTTAAATATGTTTATGTTTATTGTAAAGTAATAAACATGAAGTCTTTTAATTGTTGAAAGACATATAACATAAAGTAAGTTATATCTTCTGGCTATGACATGAACAAAAGTCCTTGAAATGTTCAAAGGTAAAATAATGTATAGTTAACATGTTATATCTTTTGTAAAGATATGTACATAGACTTCTTGAACTAGTTAAAGCCGTATACATTATTGCATGCAAATAGGTTTTTAAATACTAAATTTCCAATTTGTTTGACATAATTGATTAGTATGTAACATAAAGAATATTAAGTTATTTAAAGGATTGTGGTAAAGTCTCACAATTAAATTACTCATATAATGCCACACATTTATGGTATGTCTAGAGTGTTAAATAAATTTTTTTAGAATTATTTAATTTAGATAACTTAAAATATTTTTACCTCAAAATCTGTCAAGGTTTGAAATTGAGTATGTCTTGTATATACTCAATAAAACTTCAACTTAGAAGGTTAATAAGACACCATCATGATTATGAAATGTGATGACTCACATTAAGTCTTAAAATTGAAGTTATGAATTTGTTAAAATTCTTATGAAGAATGATATTAACAAACTAAACTCAGAAACTGTTAATGTATTTTGTAATGTCCCAAAAGAGAACACATTATTGTTACTCTACACACTAAGTAATTATAGAAGAGTCTCTAATTACAAAAAGCAAGTGTGAGCGTTTTTAGATCTGAAAGAGATAAAAATACAAAATACATAACCTTCTAAACACACTAGCGGATATCATACTGAGGCTTTACATGTAAATGTTAAATCTCATAGTGATATAATTCTCGTTCATAGATCCGCAAGGATACCTTAAATATTTAATTGATAAATGTTATATCAATATTGAGGAATATGAGTCACATGATACCTATTAACCATAAAGATGCATTGTTGAATTTTGAATTCAGTAAATGACTCAAACTATGAATGTTAAGATGCTGTCTACAAAGATAATCAATTTTGAACTTGATTAATCTTTAACTAAATAGTTAGAATGTGAAGTTAATATGAGTTTCTTCAAAGAAAAGAAAAACCCAAGTGGTTTGTTTCTTTGTGTCAAACTCATAAGGACAATGTTGTACACATATTTAATGTATGGATTATGATAAGATTTTAATCATACTCAAGCAATTGATTGTGATTAAATATTCTTTCTATGCGCATTAATTATATAAATATGGTTGATTGTCATACTAGTGTTCATATTGATGAAATAGGACAATGGAATTTAAAACTCTTCCTTGAATGATTGCTATTGCGAGGACGGTTAGTAATCAAAGGAGTTTATGAATTCATATAATCTTTATAAAGTGTACAAACGGCAAGAATCCAAGTATGGATCATTACAAGCATCTAGGAGAAGAATCTTAAGTTTATTGTTAAATAAATCATTTGCTTGATTTAAATTTAATTATAATTAAGATAACTCCTGAGTATTTATAAAAGCTAGTGAGAGTATTATGTTCAGGTTTCATTTACTTGAAAGATTTAGGAAATAAAACATACAACCTTAAAATATATGTTTATTGCTATGAATATATGCGGTATATAAATCTAACACAATTTGACATACTATTTAGAAAGTCTAAATGGATAGACATCTTTTGATAAGATAGAACATGAATGAAAAGGATTCATTATGTATATTATATTGTGTAGAGGAATAGTTGTATCATGCATGAATGCAAGATGATTTGACAACATTGGTATTTAATCAAAAGTTATTAGATAGTCATTGAATTGAATATTTTAATAGAATATTTTTAGAAATCTTCTTAGATTTTAGATTTGTCCATAGTTATGAAAATCTAAGGATATATATTGCAACAATTTGTTGTGCAATTAGCATAAACCAATGAACTTGGAGTTCATGAGGTGCCAAACATTAGTAAGATAATATTCATTGTTTACGGATTTTAAAAGCATGGGATTGTTTGTGTACACAGATGCTAAATCAAATTGAGATAACACTCAATACTAGTCATGGTATGATTTTATTTTTGATGATGACCATGTGGACTAGTTGTGCTCAACTAAGAGCATAATTGCATTATACATTAAAGAATAAGAATACTTTACACTTTTGAAAGCTACGAAAGATGATTATTGTCAATAGTTGGGATGTCACACACCTTATGAGATATAGTGCATTAATATTAAGATATTTGTATAAACAAACAATCATCATAGATATTCAAGAACTTCATTAATTGAATTCTTGAAATAAGTATTCTTAAAATTCTGAAAGATCAAAGCTAGTTGGAATTAAATAAATCTATGCCCGGTCAACAAGTATGATAGTCGTATCTTAAGGCATGATTCGTCAACTAGAATTATCATGCATTTGATTTATTTAGTTTTTGGATAAGGGATGTTTAGACAATTTTATTAATGATAATGATACGTGGTATGTGGTTATATTTAATATAAATTGTGTCCTATATTTGCATGTTTAATCCATGAATAATATTTATTATTCTAAATTAGTCCGTTGTCGATTAACAATATGGGAATATTGTTAAATTAAGACAAATTTGAGTGATTGGTGATATCTTGGATATTAAAGGATGTGTCCGCCAAACTCACATGATATTCATAAAATAAATATTGGATTTTCCCAACTAACAAGATTATTACTTTATGGATCAGCGTCATTAAGTAAATCTTATAAGTGATTTTGATTTACTAAATCCTTAGACTTGAGATGCAAGTAGGTCTTGCATATGTGGATAATTCTTCTTGATCTAGTTTAAGTAATCCTGAATAAAGTAGCTAATAAGGACTATTTTCAAAAGTAATTATGAAGCATGGTGACTTGACACTTGTAGTCAATAAAGAATTTGTTCCTTCAATAGTTAAAGTATTATGCCACAGGGCCCCTCGTAGGGTTAATCAAATGTATGTGTGGCCGCACCCAAAAACTCATGTAGATATGTCTCATTGATTTTTGGTAATCTAGATTGATCATATATACGAGAAACAAAATCGTTAATTAATGCAATGACTTAGATCCATATCCATTTTTAACACGGTATCGGAAACAAAAGGATTGTAAATTCATAAATCATTTAACTGTAACTTTACGAAAGTACACTAAGGTATTCCTAGGTGCATTGACGTGTTGTTAGACGCTTACCAATGTTATTATATTATTTTGAGACATGTCCAAGTGGGAGCTGTTGGGATATGTACATATATCAAATAATATATGTCTGGGAAATTACGTGAGCCTATGGGGGCACACACGTATACACACAGGATACATTTATTAATGTAATTAATATATTTATCGTATATTAATTATATTAATATGTTTCACGGAATAATTAAACGGATATTAACAAGTGAAGGGCATGTTAGTACGAAAACCATACCCGTGAGGTGTTGGTTGTGACCGGTCGAATTAAAAGAGTACAAGGGAGGAGAGTGTCGATTTATGAAATTTAAAGAGGTAATTTAGTCTAACTTGGAGAACAAGTTTGGAGACTATATAAACACCTCTTACCTTTATAAATCACACGATATATAATAATATCTCTAAAAAAGTCAATCGACTAATTTTATTCCCTGATATTCCATCGACACTATTCTTAAAACCAATTCCATAATGTCAGACGCCATTATTATTAGTCAACAATGCCATATGTTCGCATGAAGATATTGCATGCTATCATCATACTACATATCATTCGTATGTATATGCATGATGGTGTTCATGCACATGTAAAAGTATTTTATCACTTTTACTTGTGATATTATTGATAGACAGGAAGCATAACCTAAAAGGTTTTGTTCGATTGGTTTATTACAAAACAAGAACATTGTGTTCAGTTGTTTAATCGTGAAGCAAGCACTAGCATTCTAGCATATCTCGGTGACGTGTAGTGTATGCACACCATAAAGGTTATCTACTTTGGTAACTTGTTTAGTTTGTGTGGTATTAGCTTTATACACACGCGTATATTCAAGACGGTGTATTCGTTAATTGCTAAAAGCTACGCATTCTTGACCCCTTTGTTAATTACATATTCTATACGTGTTTATGTTTTCCACTGCGTACTCGTGCTAAATAAAGGTTAATTAGTTGTAAAAACCCAACAATAATACCCCTGCAATTTTATCCCGGTCTAAGCAACTCCAAATGAGGATTATTTGGTTTTGCAGATTCAGTTCCTTTAAGTGACTACAAAAATAATGCACATGATTTGTGACTTGGGTTGCCATATTGTAGTGTATCTGAGATGAGGTAATGATGTGTTGCATATTCACTTAGGTATGTCTGTGGTCTTCACAGTCTTAGGAAGGCCCAACCAGTTTTGTTCCTCTTTGTTTGGCTGATTTGAACTCTTTGTTCCAAAAAACATGAATTCAATAATCTTCAATAAAAACATCAACCAAACAAACGTAAACCTTAAATAAATTTAAAATAACTTATATCATTAGCTGATTGATGTTTGTAAACTAATTCCTTGGTAATCATATGCATTTTATTAGCAAAAACTCAGTTGCATACTACTATTACACTTTCATCGCAGACTATCCACCATTACAACTTCTAATACCCACCAAAGTTGTTATAAACATTTTGATATTATAAATTTCACTTTGCTGACGAATCAACAAACAACCACTGATTGACAAGATGTCGTCTTATCCTAGTATTTTACCAAGATGTTTTTACCTTATATGTCCAGATTCTTTTGTTATTAGTTAACGTAATTTCTGTAACACCCCCAAAAATCAGGACAACGCAGCGAAATGGTAACATTGGGGTGCTACTTCAGGGCACAAAACACAAGTCACGGAAAACGACCTCAAAAGAGACGTTTTAAGATAAATTTCACATTTGATATATTAAAATCAGAGTTTACAAATGATCCCATTTATAATGCAACAGAAAAACATTTGTCAAATGGTACTCAAGTTATTAAGCCTTCAAAAATATATATATCCGCGTGACTCGAATGCTCCCAATGCTCCACTAGCAAAATAGTAACCTGAAAATACATGCTAAAACGTCAACAATAATGTTGGTGAATTCATAGGTTTAGGTAAAAACAGTATTGAAATAATTTAATAAATATTTCAGAAAAAAAAAGTAGCGTTACAACATTTAAAAGTGTTATTTCCGAAATCCATCTGAAATCCAAGTAGTGATTTAATAAATCTAGAAATGTTCAGTAGTGGACCACAAGATCGAAGTAATAGTAGACTATGAAACACATTCAATAGTCCAAAACATGTATTATTGCCCTAAGCTCATGACACCGAACCTTAACGTAATAAACTGTAATCAAACCAGTACTCGAGGTTTGTGCCCCAACACGGATACAGATGTTACAAAAACATCCTACAAATTTTCTCAATACAGATGCTGCCAAACATCCTACGAATTTTCTTCGAATGTTAAATGCGTCAATGGTCAACTAGAAACCACAGCCTAGACGGGGATGGTCAGTCCCGATAGATCTATCCATAACACTAGCGTATACCCAGCAGGTAATTAACGGTTCATGATAAAAGGGGACTTGAATGGCAATACGGTAACTTAGGGAATAATGTAATCAGGAAATAGCATACAGTTTTGAAAACACTTGTGTCCAAAGAAATCAAGCATGTAATCTCCCCCGTATTTAATAAAGCAAGTAGTTATAAAAAGGGGCTATAAACTCACAAAGTATTGAAAGGTAATTGTACTATAGTAAAATATATGAGTTTGTAAAAGAGCATGTATTCCCCTCGCGGGTTTATAAAACATTAAAAAGATTGAAATGCGAGACTATGAACTCACAAAGTATTGAAAGGTAATTATACTGTAGTAAAATATACAAGTTTGTAAACGAGCATGTATTCCCCTCGCGGGTTTATAAAACATTGAAAAGATTGAAATGCGAGACTATGAACTCACCTTGAGTAAATGAAAATCAACGAAGTATTCACAAATAATGCGTCACGCAAATCGTCGAATGCAACCTATTTAATTTAAGGTCGTATAAGTACTAATCACATTGAGTAATCTCTACCATGCATAAGTCTATTTAGCTAATCACATTAACTTGTTTGAGTGAAAAACATATTTAATAATTGTATAACATTTTTATCATATCTGATATATGTTAATTTATAGTTATTCCTGGTAGGGTGTTAAGTTACTCCTGGTAGTGTGTAGTTACTCATGGTAGTTGTAGTTTTTACTTCTGGTAGTATATTAGTTATCCTTGGTTGTTTAGTTATTACTACTGGTAGTTTTTAGTTATTACTACTAGTAGTATATTAGTTACTCAGTGTTATTACTACTGGTAGTATATTAGTTACTCCTGGTAGTGGTTATAGTTTATTTTCTAAGTCAGGACCCGGACTATAATGTCCCACTAAATAACTTTTTTCCATGACTCGGGTTCTAAAGAGAACTTATGCGAAACGATATTTTGAACAACTTTTCAGTTCTGTCCGAGACCCGAAACTCGACCGAAATGGGCAAAAAAACACTCGCATCAAATCTGATGCAGTATATTAATTACCAAAAAGCCAGATTTTGCCCCCGCCTTACGACAGTTATCAATCTCGGCTTTTAGACTTAAAAGAAGCTCGCGGGGAAGTAAAACGACCTTCCGAAGACTTTCATGTTTCGGCGTAAGGCCGAACGGGACTCGAAAAGTGAAGCAAATACCATCTTAAAATCCTGACAGAAAACCCTAAACTTTACAATATGTGGATTTTTTATGACTCCTGAATTATATACCTCGTTTTCGCTCTAACTTTTTCGTTATAAATCCGTTTGACAAGTTTCTTACCTTTTCGGAATCGTCGTGAATCATACTACTTTATAAAAATATAAAATAATATGTTATATATACGAATTTTGGACAGAATCTTTGAGTGACCTTGATGAATCCATTTTTAACCTTGTTTTTATACCTTACTACTTTTGAGTTAATCTTTTTTACACCAACTTTACATGGTACTATACTTTCTCATCCTTTTAACATGATATTAGCATATATCTCAACATATATATAGTGTGCAAAATGATCCATTAAAAGTAAAATCTCCATTTAAAGTTAAAATCCTATCATGGTGATTCATGTTTTACAATAGAACTAACATATGCATAAAATGAATATTGAAAGAACATAAAGGGTTCTAGATGACCTTATGGTGTATGATGATGATGATCAATGTAATCTAAACCCTTGTTTAGATAAATTTCAAGCTTGCTCCAATGGAGATCCTAGTTTTCTTAAATTAAACTTAGCTTCCCTTTTTATTGATTAAAGCTTGAATATGGTTAACCAATGCTTGGAACCATCTTAGGATACCTTAGGATGGATGTGTGTAGGAGTGTATGGGTTGTATAAAATTTAGTATGGATTTGGTTGGGGCTTGGTGGTATGCCGTAACATATAGTGTTGTAGAGGGGAGGGTTTTTGTTGATATTCTTGTATGTGTTTCATGTGTTTGTGTATCTTTCTAGTTCTTGCCACTTTATTATGTGAAGTCTTGGTCAAAATTTACTAATAGTGTTCAACAAAACACCTAGAGGGTTTTAGGGATTCTTGTTTTCATGTCTTGAGTCAAAGGAACATGGTATGGCCATGTTTAATGGAGATAGGATGTACAAAGACTACTTGGAAGAAATTTTCTTATATTTCTTTGTATACATAGCTAGAATTCGGCATATTGTATGATAACATATGATATATTTTTTATAACTTTTATGTATTGGGTATAAATGTGGGTATTTGTTGAAGCGTAGAATTATTTTTATGGTTCCGGGTATGCCTAAACTTACTTTATCGCAAAACGTAATAATTTTACGTAACCAATAAAAATGAAATATAAAAAGTTGATTATTACTTTCGTAAAAATAATATATTGATTGTTTGGCAAAAACTTTAATTCGTTTGGTGTCCGTTTACGCTAATTGTTGATTTTTAGTTTACGCGATTTAACTATATATAATAAGAATTAAAAGTAAACGCGTACGAAAAAGAAAAATAAAATAAAAAAATAATTAGTAAAATATATGACGTCGTAAATGACCTGAAAATACGGAATGTTACACCTTGTGCCCTATTTAATCTAGGACAAGCTGACCTGACATAGCCGGTACTACCACACTCATAACATGCTCTAACAGTTAGGTTTCTAGCATTAACAGGATTTACATTTCTTGGCACACCTCTACAATCCTTTGCCAAATGACCCGAGCGGTTACAGTTGAAGCATGTGCGACAAGGCCCTTCGGGTGCATGGTAGGAGTTGCAGATTGTCGGTAACCCTTAATCACTTCACTTCATTATTATGTTGCTCGAATTTAAGTAGAAAAGAGAAGGAAATTAGAAGAAGTTTAGAGAGAGAAACTAGAGAGAGAAAATGGTTGAATTACTTGCAAGAACAAAGTTTACAAATGAACCAACACCATTTTCCTTGAGGGAAAATGGTATATATACCCTAC
>BQNB010179031.1:0-12813 GCA_026074375.1 Tanacetum coccineum
TTCGTTTTTGTCCTAACCACCTATACATAATCGAGCTCCTCACAAAATATGGAAATGAAAACACTCAGATCGCTCAACTAATCTAGGGTGCAATATTTAAGTAGTACACTCAATTGCTCGGTCGTGATTAGCTTCATATCATAGGCTTAGCAAGGATACACATCTCCACCGCTAAAGTTGAGGAAGAACAAGTCAAAAGCTAAATTGGGTTAAGAAGGCTTACGGTTGATCATTCAACAGCCTTTCACCATAAGTACCACACCAACAAGGCAGCTGTATCGTACATACACAGCCGTAACGACGGAATAGACATATACAGTCTGAACACATCCCTGTTCGTGTTTAACTAGCGGTTAGGATGAAGAATGATATAGGGTAGGAACCTTCTAGTTTTCACTAAAAGTAATAAACCAACAAGGCGGCTAAATCACGCATACATGGCCGTAACGACGGAATAGACATGCATGACTTACTCCCACCTCATTCGAGTAAAACCTAAGGTTAATTGCTAGGAATGAGAAGTAAATTGTTGTTAAATAAAATTCACAAAACGAATAGATTAAAGCCAACAAATAAGGTACGGTTGCTAGTAACTTTCCCTCGACCGTTCCATGCCAAAGAATCGAACATATAGACAGACGCCTTGATCACAGAAATGACAAAGACAACCTAAGTTGGCGTCCCCATAATGGTCAACTTCCCTTACATCCCCTCTTTACATACTTTTACATAAGTGGTGATATCGGCCACTTTTTACAAGACTTTACATCGTTGATGTTTGTAATGTATCAACGAATAATCGATCCTTTCAAGTGATTCCTTCGATATAAACTTCTTTTAAACTGACTATTTTTCTTCCTTCTCTTTTTGATTTTTCTCTTTTTCCATTTTTTTTAAAACAATATATCATAGATCTCGATTTAATTCCACCGTATTCACTTTCATAATTCATCCAGATAATCTTTTCCTTGTAGTACTTCTTCTTCGGACACAAATCATAATCGCAAAAGTAGCGAAACTTACGAGCTACAAATTTTTCCCATTGCATTGTGCAATTTCCCGACCATTACAGAGATAGAAAATTTCACTTTGACACAGGGAATACAAAAATTTACACGAAAGCAACTAGCAACATTGTTTAAAATAGGCTTAATCTACATGGTAGGCTAAGGTGCAAAGGTGTAACGAAACATATAATATGGTGTAGAAAAAGAAGGGAATGGCTCAACAGGTTGTTCTAGGGGATTTTACTCTAAAAATGAGAGTAATCAAGGGTTACACGCGTATAGACTACCCGGTGAAGTTAGTTATTTTTACGACAATAGGCAATTGGGTTATCCTAAAATTTAATCAGTTGAGCAGTCCTTCCATCTAAATCCATAGTACTCATCATTACGGTCTCGAGTGATATACCAGGACAAGTTCTAAAGTCTACTACATCACCGGCACACTCATAATTTTGTGGAATTTTAGTAGACAGTTGGAAACAGAATAGGCTTAATTCTCACAATATGTATCAAGGGTTATAGTGCGCTAGGTAATGTAACTAGTGATTTTTACAAAAGTCATGCTGAATTTTTTTTAATTTTTACCGTTTTTAGGCACTTTGCATGTTATTTAGTAAAAAAGAAAACAAGTACATTCTAATTCTCTATCCCCCCACTTAAATTATACAACGTCCTCGTTGTATAGATAAAACAATTAAATATGAAGGGAAAATAGTATTAGAACGAAAAACTCCCTGATGTTTTGCTCGTGATGATTCTCCAAGATGAGTCCTTGAGCAAAAAGTGTGTTGACTAAGACTTCATCATGCCCGGATAAGTTTAACACATGTCTTTTTTAGCATATACCATATCATAGTTTCAGCAAGGTCATGTATAAAAGATTAGAAGAAAAGTGCAAGTTCTATCTCGCTACAATGGTACAAGAAAACAATTAAATACACAACTGTACAGGGATCAATACGCCGTATCCCAAACCCTAGGATACGCCGTATTGTTCCTGTGGAAACAATTAAATTACTGAAAATTAAATATTTGGTTTTAAAAACTGATAACGTCCAAACATCTCTATATGTCGTATCCAGAGTGGTTTGATACGCCGTATAGAGTGTCTGGGAAGACAGACTCGTGCAACAAACAATTAAAATGCGAAAAACAATTAAAATGACTGAGTTGTCTCCCGGGAAGCACTTTTGTTTCAGCTGGTCTTTAAGTTTGACCTTTTTCTTTTCAACATTCTTCCTCCATGATTCGCTCGCAATTATTCTCGAGAGCGAATTTCTTCATAATCCTTTGGCATGATGCGTACTTCTTGTAAAATCTCATGCCGAGCACAATGTCTTTTGTCATATCATCATCGTCAATGATGGTAAAACCTTAAATAATAGAAAAACTTCTAACGAAAACAGGTGTTGAGAATTGTTTAGCCCATCTAGGATTAGTTTTAAGAATAACATTAACACGCAGCGGAATAATAAGAACAATAATGCTATTCAACAAGGTTTTACTACTAAACATTGAAGCCTTCATTATATTTGATTAGAATAAATGAGACTACACCAACTATCTAATAAACTAACTACTACTACTACTACTAAACGTGTACACACACACGCTTTTGCTAGACTCTCATTGAGAAGTCTACTATTCTAACTATGTTGGATGATAAAAACAATATGTCTAGACCTCCTTTTATAGCATAAGGAGTCAAGGCTTTATATGGAAACTATTAAAAGATATTAATGAGTAAATCAATTAAATATTCATCTTTATCTTCTCATTAATATTCATCTTTATCTTCTTTTTGACCAAATCTTCATTATCTCCTACATCTTGTAGAATCCCACAATGACAACTTTGGTCCTTCTTGTTTCCATCTTGTTTCATTCTTGTTTTGTCTTATCAACTCAAATATAATTCCTAACAATCTTCCACTAGTTGATAATGACAAAACCAAATAAGCACGAACTTCCCCTGAAGATAATATACAAATGAAAACTTCTTCCCTTTTTTGTTATAATCAAGTAGGGGTCTTCAGTAGATATGCAACCTCAAGTGGTGCATGTAGATGGTTAAACGTTTAATCAATAAGCTTCCCTTGAAACCCATATGTTTACCATCTCTTGAATCTCAAACTCTGTAGGCTCTATGTAGTGATCACTGATGAAGAAAACTGAGTATAACGAATCTGATGAGAAGTTAGAATTCCCAACTCGGTCTTATGTCTTGCACTATCCACGTGACGTCAAACTCATACCAAGACTAAAATATAAGTAGATCGCAATCTCTTGACAAAATCCTTAACTATATGAGACACTGAGCACTACAACATAACTCCTTAAAGTGATAGCAAATGTAAGCATTGAGCACCATAAGAAAAATCACATACCTCTACTAGATTTGTCAAGTCTTTGTCAACACCATTTAAGCACGAACAAGTTATCTTAAAAGCCAACCACAACTTTAAGATATGATAAGAACACGCATCTGTGAAACTTAACTACAACATCAAATAAGCAATATTCAATTGTCTTCATAATCACCTCTTCAATAAATCTCCAAAAGCGAGCCATAAAATCAATAATAATAAACTAAAATAATTTCAGTTATGTCCGAGATCCAAACAAGTCTGTTGTCCCATGTCGAACAAAGCTAGCAGTATAAAGTACTCTGGCAGTACTAAAAATAAGCCCAACAGTACTAATACTTGAAAATACTTAGCAGTATTAACTGCTAGCAGTACAAACATCCAGAATCCAATGAGCAGTAGTAACAAACAACAGTACTAATATGAATTTGAACTCAAACAGTAGTAATCACTCGTGGCAATATTAACTTATAAAACATCCCAATAACAACATTCATGTATAGCTAAATCCAATCGGCCCATGTATCTTTTGTACTAGCCCACTCAAACCATTAACATTTGAATCCATCCACTCCAAATGATGAATTATATCTGGCCCATGAGTTAATCCATCATGTTTGACACACAGCCCAATTTCGAAGCAACTAACAGTATTAATCTAAACTTGAAGAGTAGAAATCTTCTGTTGGGTAGCACTAAATCATCGAACAATATTAAACAGCAGGAAAAATTCATCTTGGGCCCAATATACAAACATATGTTCCATATTTAATCTTTTAGCAAACAACCCATAGACCCCTCGTTTGGCTTGTATTGTTTGACCTGCTAAAAAAAATAAACGCCATATGTGGGGTTCGAATGTCTGACCTGAGGAACAATTACATAACAACGCCCTCATAACCAACTGTGCTATGAAGCCAGTTGTATTAATTTTCATCTTATGTAATACTTATTCTTTCCTTCCATGCTTTTGTAACACATAATCTGTCACATGTTCGTTGCTAAGCTGTCACTATTCTTGGCGGTACAAACTTATACGTAAGCAGTATTAATACCACAACGAGTAGTACTAACTTTCATTGTACACTTGTGACATCCCAAAGATAAACTCCGACTAGCAGTATAATAATGAGCAACTAGTTTAACCCATGTCAGTTGAAACAAAGAGTAGCAGTACCTTGGTAGCACAAAGGATGTAACATAACATTACTAACCATGATCTAGCAGTACTATGTAACAAGGCTTTCCAATAGATATACAGGAAGTTATTATGGGAACTAAGCACAATACCTTTAAATCATATCCCATTCCACAAATCATAACCAATTTTCCTATGATAACTTCCAAATTTATGAAACGTTTCCATTCTCAATAAACAAACACGATCAATTCATCAGATAATAGCGCCAGATTAGAAACTCATACCTTGAATCCTACTATGATCACAACATTAACGACCAGCTGCTTAGGGTTGTTAATGATAAACACGATCATGGTGTCTACCTGCTGCTTTCATCATTATATAAACCTTTTAAGCACACAAACCTGATTGCCATCTACTTCGAATTAGGGTTTGAGTCGAGAACCTAATAGTTATTAATCACGACCTGATGACAGCCTTTTAAACACTTCATGCTTAGCATATTAGGGTTTGTTAGGAACCCTAATTTTATTTGATCATCTTCTCTGCCAAACATCATAAACACTAAAGCCATAAAATAAAATACGACTAACAACCTTGTATAAACCCTAAATCAAGAGCCACCGGGTTCTGATACCACATGTTGAGAATCGTTTAGCCCATCTAGGATTAGTTTTACGAATAACATTAACACGCAGCGGAATAATAAGAACAATAATGCTATTCAACAAGGTTTTACTACTAAACATTGAAGCCTTCATTATATTTGATCAGAATAAATGAGACTACACCAACTAACTAATAAACTAACTACTACTAAATTTGTACACACACACGCTTTTGCTAGACTCTCATTGAGAAGTCTGCTATTCTAACTATGTTGATGATAAAAACAATATGCTTAGACCTCTTTTTATAGCATACGGAGTCAAGGCTTTACATGGAAACTATTAAAAGATATTAATGAGTAAATCAATTAAATATTCATCTTTATCTTCTCATTAATATTCATCTTTATCTTCTTTTTGACCAAATCTTCATTATCTCCTACATCTTGTAGAATCCCACAATGACAACTTTAAAACCTCGAACTCAACACTGTAAAAAGAAACACCACGCAACACGCAACCTAGCGAACAATATGAACAATGAGACAAACACGACATACAAGACAGTGGACCGCACGCACGCCGCGCAACGACCTATAGATAGCACACCCCGCACTCGCCTCACCCCCCGACCGACCAACCCCCTCCCACTCCCACATTCTAAAGACAACAATGTACACCGCCCTCCCCGACTCATCACCTACAGCCCAACAGACACATATCATATAAACCATACCATCCTAGCTATATCCATCCGCAACACAACGATCCCATAGTGCACCGTACATCAAAGCCCGACACCGTCCTAGCAAACCCGTGCACAAGCGGAATTGACCCACACGCAACTTAATTGGGAAGGGCAACAATCATCATGATCTTGCTTATATGCCGCATGTTGTTCATAGAATAAGAAAGAGGCATAATTCAAATGGGTTTAGAGATATCTCATTTACAAAAACACAGCATACATGAGTAATTATCAATTAGAAAATCTTAAAAACTTAAACAGAAGCGATCAATATCCCGACCAACAAACTACCGGGATCCGTTGTGACTCGACAAAAAATTTAACAACAGCCACCGTTCATATCTTAGCGTCCAATATAAGTAAACCACAACTCAGAGTCACCAGGCTCCTATCCATACACCACAACAACCAGTTCTTTTCAAGGTAATCTCTACCTACTCTCCACTCACATCCTATATCATCCGGTCTCTCTTACATCACTGCTCACATTTTCCCATACCGACCCCCTCTCATCACATCCTACACCATCTAATCGTTTCCTGCTTTTATCCAATAGTTCGACAAATACCTCTTGCGATTCTTTCCTCCACACATCCACTCTCCTCCTTCACTCCCAGGGCACCAAAAAATACTATAAAAATCACAGATACTTCTTTAATCTCTCTAAAAAAAACGCATTAAAAAACATCACCCTGGCTAATACACATCTTTACAATCCTGATGAATTATCTGTCCTCATCAGACAAAACTAATCGAACCCTTACCCCTCTTCCACACTTCATTTCTTCATCTTCCAATCTCAGTGCGTACCATCTTATTACCTTCCTAAAACCCCAAAACATATCATATCTCGCACTTCTCAACACAATACCCAATCGCCGAGCAACCCCTAACTCCGAAAACAATGTACTCGTACGATCTTCACGCGATACAAAACAATCAACACTCCATCATCTACAATCCTCCTTCTCTCCTTCCTTCTGTAATAACAAAAATCTGCGCTACACTCCCAATCACTACCACACTTCAACATAACATAATATCACAGGAACACAATGCTCAGCAGATGCAACTCACCCCACAACTACAAGCCGGCTACACCCTGAGTGCAAGAGAAAGCTATACCTAAAGGTAACAACATATACTTAACCGGTCTCAAGTCCCTTATTCTTTCCAGGGCGGTACTTCTGCCAGTTGTAAGGGGCACAGGTACTAATTTCCCTCTAACTAATTTAACTACAAAACGGTCTTTCACAGAAGGCATACACCACAAGTAACCTCACAAAGCAACGCACTATACTTCCTCTCTCCTAACATTCCCGCCGGTCAACGCCCACCAACAAATATTCGTTCAATCTAACAACAACACACAAAACACTAAATGCCATTCCCATTTAAATATAAAAACAAAAACAAAAAAAAAAATTTAAACAAATTCAAAAAAACAATCATCTTTTAAAAATAAACATTTTAAAATCTTATAAATCAGCCCATCCCCTTATTAGTTACAAGACTAATATAAAAAAGGAAATATAAAAAATAAGAACTAACAACAGAAGAACAAGCAAAAACAGAGTTTTAATTAATTTCATTTCATATATTTATAACATACCTCTACGTCTTATCATATAAAAACAAACCGTATAACCCCCAATTAACACTACTATGCTCCCTCACCACACTAACGACGCGACGTTCACCGCGCTAAATGCGTTTAACCCTTGAGTGGGGTACGGAAGATTCATCTTGCCGAATCACAACAACAAACACAAGCTAATCTCCCCACACAGACTACACCATCCTGGTAAGAGCTAAAGAAATTATAATTTTTATTATTTGATATAACACAATTTAATTAATTTTTTAACAACTTTGAACCGAGCTAGCGATCGATGACAACATCTAAAAGATGCTCATAGCCAATCAAGTAGAACAGAAACAATTCCTCGTGATCAAACCCTCATTTGCTCGTTACAATCTGCCTAATATCTACAAGCCCTAGCCAAACAAACCTAGTTTGATTTAATTAATTAAATATGTGCTCTTAATTTATTCCGATTTAATTACGCATCGTGTAACTCAAAAATAAAACAAAAAGAACGAAGACCTACCAAACAACAACGTGATATAAAACCAACCAAACCCCCCCCACCCCCTCCCCCTCCCGCGAGCCCCCACCCCCACCCACCCCAATATCCCTCTATCACCCCCACCCCCCAACCAAAACATAAAGTCACACCATCCACCTCATCTGTCCCCCCACCGCACTCCCCCTCTCTCCCCAACCCTCCCCCCCCAACATACTTCAACGATACCACCCACCACACCATTCTCTCTGTGACCCACTCCCACCTCCACCCGTCCCCCCCGGCCATCATCGAGTTCAAACATGCAGACCACACACCCACCCCCCTCAACACCACACATACATACACCACACAACATCAACCCCCCCCCCAACCCCAAAAAACACCCCACAACTCACTAAAAACTCAACAGCACCAACACACCCCCCCCACCCAAACCCACCCGAAATTAAAAAAGACAACCTACCACCCACAAAGAAATACACCACCCCAAAACAAAACAAAAAAATCAAACCCACCAACCCCCCACCCACCACCCTCCATACACCAACCCCAAACAAACCACCAACCGCCCACACAAAACCCCCCAAAAAAAAAAGACACACCCCCACAAACCCCAACAACCCGTCCTCCCAAAAACCTTCAAACTACAAAAATCCCCAGCACCCTACCAACCAAAACAAAACCCCCAATCACCCCCCACAAACAAAACTCCACCCCCCCCCCCCCCCCAACCCAAGAATTTTTACGCACAACCCCACCACCCTATAACATAAAAAACACACCCCATCCCCCTACCCCCACCCTCACTTCGCACCCCTAACCAACCTAACATCTCGCCCCCACCCACCTACCACCCCCCAAAAACACACCCCAGTACCTCAACACCCCCCCGAATCCCACTCACCACCCAAACCCAAAACCCCACCCTAAACAAACCCTCACCAACCGCCACAAATAAACGACACAAAAATCAAACCCAAACAAAAAAATAAACACTAAACAAACAAAAACAAAACAACAACAAAAACAAATACTGCCACCATCCGCAACACCACTGCATGATCACCCCTCAATCATTATTACAAACTTACCACCCATGTATGATAAAACCCCGATAGCCACACTCATATGTCCCATACCATGAATACAGACATCCGATTCCCCATCCAACTGTACCCTTGCAACTAACACAATAATTACCCACTGCTAAAGTCATGAGACTTATTATATAAACACACATTAAAAAACACCCACACCACAACCCACCAAACACACCCCCCCATAAACCCCCAACTCACCCCCAAAAACTCTTTTATCCGACTAAACGAACCAAAAGACACATCAACACAATTCCTCGACACGCTTAAATATTCGGAGCCGCCAGACAAACAAGAGGAACCTGCAAAAAAACATCCAAACTCAAACAAATAACATTTACTCTTATTTTTTCATAACCATTGTACTTCTATCTTTATTTTTCATTTAATAAATTACACAAATCTCCACTAACACTCCCCAAACCCTTATTATTGTATACTCCCTTTCACTTATTCTTATCCCATTTAAAACTAAACCCATATTTAACAAAACATATTACAAAACTTATTTACAAAAAATATTTAACTACACACACACAAACACCAATATTAAACTTTAATCACATAAAATATCATAAACACAACAAAAAAATAAAAAAAATTATAAACAAAACAAAAAATAAAAAAATTAAAATAAAATACAACCCAAATCCTCACACAAAATTCAATAAACACCTTTTTTACTCTACTCCATCTTCCACTAAAAACTATATTTATTCATTAACTATAACAACACAAACTACTCATCTCCCCTTACAACATCTACCCCCACTAAAAAAACTAAAACAACATAAAAAATACAAACAAACCATAACAATAACAACACGTGCTATCTCTAAATCATTCCGATCAATAATCCAATTCACTTTTCTTCACACACTACTCTAAACATACCATAACACTTCCTGCTATCTTAAAAAAAAAGCTACAAAAACCTCCTTACCTCCCCTTGTATCCTATCCTCCCCCTGTTTCCCCTCTTTATTCCGGTTACTTCTTTCATCATTAATATCTTTTCACAATCTTCTTATCTATAATTCCTCTTCTTTCAAAATACTATCTCCTTAAACCATCATTACAATATTAGCTTTCGCGACCCTTTTACTCTAATTACTAAACAACTATATATTATATTTAACATTAAAATTCTATTAAACGCAAACAAACCTTTACCTAAACAAACTAAATTATAAACAATATATTATCTTTTCATAAAAATAAAATCACACTATCCTAATTAATAACTATTCAAATAAATCACTCCACCTACACACTGGCTGTTCTATATATTCTCACAAAAAATCATTTAATAAAACACAATCTAACAACACCACACACAATCAATAGACCAAAAAAAGAAACCACTAAACTGACATAAACCACAAAATTTCAAAAAACAACACCCGCCCCCACTCACACCCATCTAATACGATAAAAAAACAACATGCCAAGTCATCTAATACCACGATTACACTTAACTACCATACACCACCTCAAGCTTCACACACACCCGCCATACCCAACAAAGTTAACAAAAAAAACCAATCAAAAAAAACACCACAAAACACACAAAACAATACTTATTAATCTTACAAAATATAATTATCTTGCGGAACCGAAAGAGAGACAAACAGTATTAATAGACTCGTGGCGGAATTAGGGTTTTAAAACCCAGGTAGTCCTGTTGGATTCAATACAAACAACAATGGTATATACATCAGGATAAACGGATTAAACATACAAACCAAAGGGTGGAAGGTGTGGCAAGTACTAAACAAATCTAGGATTAAACTGCGATGTGAGTAAGGGACTTTGTGCGCATAATAGAGACCCCTCCCCACCCCCACCGAAAACCCAAACAACACCCAAAAACCAAACTTAAACACAAACACACCTAAAAACCCCACCCCACCCCACTACCACGAACCCACCCCCACCGCACACACACCCCCACCCCCCATACCTCCCCCCCCCCCCCCCCAAACCCCCCCCACCCCAACCCCACCCCCCCCCACAAACCCCCCCCCCCCCCCTCTGGCCCTCCTCAACCCCCCCACTACATGCCAGGAAAAGCAAAAAAGAAACCCCCCGACCCCCTCACCCCCCCCGCGCTCCCGCCACCACCCCTCGGCCCTCAGAAAACCCTAAACCCAAACCCCCCCCCCACCCCTAGCCCCCACCCTCACCAACAACAAAATCCACCCCCCCCCCCACTATCTCCCCCCTACCCTCCAACCCAACCCCCCCCCCCCCCCCCCCCCCCCCTGCCAAGAACACCCCCCAACCTCGCACCCCCACAACCCCCCACCAAACCCCAAACACCCCACCCCCCCCCCTAAACTCCGCGCAAAAACACCGCCCATGGTCCACACAACCCCACCCGAAAACAACCCACCAAACAAACCCCACCACCCAAAAGTAAACCGAAAAGAACACCCCCCTCCGCACCCCCACCCCCCCCCCACCCGCCCCCCCCCCTCCCCGGTACCTACTAAGCTCCAGTCTCATCGTAAACCGTAAACCACACCCAACCCCCCCTCCCCAATTTTAAACACCCCCCACACCAGCAACAAACCCAAAAACCCCCCCCCCTAAAACCGACCAAAACCCCAAAAAAAAACAAAACTGATCCAATCATCCCCATACACCTCCACTACCCCCAAATACCACGAAACCAATTAAAAACCCGCTTTCTACCAACACCTCAATCGCCCCTCCCCCAGCGTAAACCAGCAAGCCCCACCCACATATCCCAGGCCCACACTGTCCCCACTAAAACCACAAACCCTAAATACCCACCCTCTCTAAGTCCAATTAAACCAACATTATACGTCCACCGTCTTAGAACAAAAATGGCATAAATAGATTATATTATAAACCCCCTCCAAATTAAAAAGGTTTCGAAATTGTCAATTTTTGTCCCTATACTTGTAAAATTTGCGTTTTAACTCTAATTAAGTTTCAACAAGTGACAAAACGACTTTTTAAGTTTAATTAAGCCGCGAAAATCAATCGGCTTATAAATAAGCTCCATTCGAGCTTATTTAGGCTTAATGGGCCAGTTTGGGCCCATTAAGGTCCAAAATGAGTTTTAATGATCCAAACTACTTTTTAATAGGTCCAACACGTTTAACAAGTCCAATTATATCTAATAAGCTACCAATAAGCTCAGCGAGCTTATTTTGAGCTTATTGGGCCCGAAAGCCCAATAGTGTACTCGTCAAACACCCTTAAGGGTTTATGGGCTTTGTTAGCTCATTCCAACTTGTATTAAGCCCAAACAAACTGTTTTTATTTCAGCTTATTCAAAATAAGCTAATAACCATTTCTATTGGGCCGGCTTGGGCCTGTTGAGGCCCAGGTAGGGTTTTAAGGTATTCTGTTGGGTCCATTGGGGTCCATTAAGTGCATTTAAGTCTATTAGGCTTATTGAGCTCTCATAAGCTCACCAATAAGCTGTCCAAGCTTATTGTGAGCTTATTTGCTCGAATTGGGCTTGTTGGACTCGGTATGAGCCCGTTAAGAGTTTAAAGGGGTTAGGCTTTATTTTATTGGGTCCAATAACTTGTACTAGGTCCAACTAGCTTATTAAAGTTGCACATGTTCACAAATAAGCTGCCTCCAATAAGTGGGGCTTATTAAACAAGTTGTCGTGTTCTTTAATGGGCTTTTTAGGCCCGTTAGGGTCCGAATAGGTCGCTACATGACTTGGGTCGGCCCATTAAGTCCATTAGACTCCCTTGGGTCTATTAAATCCA